>JAVJIF010019951.1:0-97098 GCA_038442645.1 Agave tequilana | reverse complement strand
ATGAATGTATATAGCATATAACATTTATTAATCTTTGTTTATTTTCATTTGGTATCAAGATGCTTCATTGACATATTTTCAAATGATATCCAAATTGATTGTCACCCCTTATTTTTTGTTTTGTTTTAGACAAAAAGGGGGAGAACATTGTTTTATTGTTTTGATTGACAAAAAGGGGGAGAAAGATTTTAAACCCATTTATTTATAGTTTTGGTGTTTACCCTTTGTTGATGATTGACAAAAAGGGGGAGAAAGATTTGATTGAGTATGATATATGCATAGTTATGTTTTTGCATATATTAAGTTTAATATAGTTAATGTATGTTATTTGGTATCTAGAGCATCTAGAAAAGGTTATTTGTTTTATACATGTTGATGCATACATATTTTGAGATGCATGTTTGAATCACATGTTCATGCATAACTATAATACAAAAATTTGTGTTTCATGTTTGTTTGAAAAATTTAAATTATGCATTGTCATTCATTGCATATTTATTGTTTATTTGTTTATGCATGAGTAAGGGGGAGCTTCTTTGAAGCTTTACTTTAATCCATGCATATATAACTCCATGAGTTTTGTCATCATCAAAAAAGGGGAGATTGTTGGCCCAAAGGCCTTCACCCTAGTTTTGATGATGATTAACTCATGTAGTTATGTTTTTTTGTGTTGTTTAAGTTCAGATCATTAATCAAGATATTAGTTGTGATTAGCTTCAACAAGGTGTTTAGAAGCTTTTCATAATGATTCCAGGGCCAAAGCTTCAAGATCACACATTGCCTAGCCTATGGAGAGTTTTGGAGCAAGTCAACTTGAAGATGAAGATCATCAAGAAGACTAGGTATCCATAGTTTAGATAGTGTGTTTAGATCCATTTGTAAAGCTTAGGTATAGTTGATATGCTCAAGTGCACAATACACACACGTTCATGATTTGGATTTTGGTTTTCATGAATAGTAGATCAAAATAAGTTTACTTTATTTCTATGTATATTAGATATGTTCTAGATATACATACATGCTTCAAGTTGCTAGACAAACTTATTTTGACTATTCTATTCATGTTTTGGAAAATCAAATTTGACAAAAATACAGTTTGTTTTTGATAAAATTTGCAAGACTCAAAATGAATGATATGTTTGATATATGTCTTGAAATTTTTATCACTTGTTTGTGTTTCAATACAAAATGTTAAAACAAGTTTGTGGATTTTTGAAGACTTAAAAGATTTTTCAAAATTTTTAAACTTTTTTCTGACCCAGTGTTTCTGTTCCAGGCTTTAATCAGTCGACTAAGTCAACTGACCTAGTCGACTTGGCTGAAGTCGGTCGACCGGCCGGTCGACCGACGTGCACAAATCTGTGCACGTTTGGAGTCACTGGGACGGTCGAGACCGTACGGCGTCGTCGGTCTGAGAGCGAGAGCTCTCTGTTTGTTTGGGTCGACCGGGCGGTCGACGTGGTGCCCCAACGGTCACATTCTGACCGTTGGCGGTCGACCGGGCCGGTCGACAGCTAGCCTGTCAGGCTGCCAGCTCAGCCTAACGGCTAGTTTTCTGATGGGCCTATAAAAACCCCATCTCTTTGGGTTTTTTGGCCAAGGTTTTTAGAGACAAAATTTCAGACTTTCTCTATTTTTTTAAAGAGTTTAAAAAGAGTTTTGTGCTTTGAACTTCCAATCTTTATTGTTTGGGTTTTTGAAAAATCAAAGAGAACTAGGTTTGGGAGATTGTATTGATTTTCATTTTCTATCTTTTACAAGAGATTTCCCAAGTAGTTTCTTTGTTACTTGTTTCAAAAACACCTAGTTCCACACTTGAGCTATCTTCTATCCTAATCTATTTAGGATCATTTGTTTTGTGGAAAAGAGAAAAAGAAAGAGAGATTGAGTTTGTGGTCTTTGGAACCACTTGTTGTAAACACCCTTGTTCTTTGTGTAACCCTCTTTGGTAGAGGTGATCGGGTGATTGGTTTGCTCCCTCTAGTGAGAGGTGGAGTTTGGTTGTAAACCCTCTTCGGTAGAGGTGTTGTTGTTGTATTGGCTACAGGCCTACCCTCGGTTGTGAGGTGGTTGTTTGAGAGAGGAGTTTGGTACTCCTAGAGTTGTAACAAATCCTCTCGGTAGAGGTTCCCTCTGTGGGAGATAGTGGATTGGAAATCCTACACGGTGGTGTAGGCGGGGATGTAGAGCAAGGTGCTCGAACCTCGAAACATATCTTGGTCTTAGCGTTTGATCCATTGTCTCTCTAACCCTCTCTCTTTTAATTGTGCAAAGCATCATTTCATTCATATTGCTACATCATATCTATTTGCTTGCATTGTACCTTGCATATTTCATATTGCTATATCTTGTGTACGTTTGGTTGTGTTGTGTGTGCCTCACTTGTACCTAATCAACAAGAGCTTCACATAGCGCCTCAACCCATATCTAGGGGAATCAAGAGGAGTTAGTCCAGAGCCCTTCACGGGGAATTCGGCTACACTGTTGATTGTACTAAGTGTGATTGCAAAATTTGCATTAGCTTCCGCATTTAGCGCACTTAGTTTTGCATTTAGTTCTAGATTAGCATTTACACCTATTCCCCCCCCTCTAGGTGTTTTTCAGTCCTGTGTGGACGAGTTAGTGAAAATCCTTCTGTGTGAAGGCGGGGACGTAGAGCTGTATGCTCGAACCTCGAATCATATTCTTGTGTTTGCGTTTGATCCCTTTCTCTAACTCTCTCTTACATTATGCATTGTTCATATTGTTCATATCATATACATGCTTGGTTTGATTGTGTGCCATACTTGTGTTAAACCAAGAGAGCTTCAATAGTACCTCAACTTTTATTTAGAGGAATCAAGAGAGTTAGTCCAGAGCCCTTCACCGGGAATTCAGCTACACTCTTGGTTACACTAAGTGTGTTGCATTTAGTTTTTAAATTCCACATTATTTGTCATTAGATTAGCCGTACACCTATTCACCCCCCTCTAGGTGTACTTTCACTTTAGTCTCCCCCTGAGCAATATAACCTAGAGGTTTCTCCATATACACTCCTCCTGAAGATCCCCATATAAGAAGGCGTTCTTGACATCTAGCTGGAACAATGGCCATGACAATTTAACAATAATAGAGAACAAAATCCTGATAGAGCTCATCCTTGCAACTGGGAAGAATGTCTCAAAATAGTCGATGTCATATGTCTCAGTATAACCCTTTGCCACGAGTCTAGCCTTAATCTATCCATAGATCCATCTAAACGGTACTTTAAAGCAAAGACTCGGCAAAACCAACAACCACCGCATTTGTTGATGCTAAAAGCAACTCCCAAGTTCATCTAGAATTAAGAGCTCCCATCACCTCATCCATAGCCTGTTTCGAGGTAAGTACCAATAAAGTCTCTGTATAAGCCTGGGTATAGACTCAGAAGACAAAAAGGACAGCAAACTGTCGAAAAGTGGGGTTAAATGATCATAAGGTACAAATTCAAAATAGGGTGATCAGTGCCAAGACTGTTTTACTTTTCAAAGGAATAGGAATATCAAGATCAGAGGGAGAAACTAATGGTAGAGGAGGACCATCTACCGGAGAAGGGTTAGCCAGAACTGGTTCGAAGGCAGGAGCCTTTGGGCGGTAAGTGTAGACGTATCTGAAATCTCAAACTGGCTTTGATGCAGGTATATTTGTAGTTTCTGCTGGCGGCACTGGCAAAAAATCTGTATCAGCTGGTGCAGGTAATGGCATAGACAGTGAAGGAGGAAAGTCTCAGATATGACGACAGGAACCTGTGTAGAGAAATATGGAATAAACTCAAAGAATGTGACATCAACAGACACCAAATACTTTAGTGGAGGGATTATAGCACAGTATCCTTTCTGTTTTCTAAAATACCTAACGAAGACACTTTACATATCTAGGAGATAACTTATCTAGCCCAAGAGAAAGACAAGGTCCTGAACAAGACAAGTACATCCAAAAACACCGGAAGTCATGTAGAAAGGTTTTTTTTTTAGCATAGAGATAAGAACATGGAGATCTTTTATTGAGAAAAAAGAAGGCATTATATTAATTAAATAACAAGCACTTAATACAACATCAGACCATAAATATTTCAAAACACTAATATGAATCATTAAGATTTTAGCAACATTTAGAATATGTCTATGTTTTCTTTCAGCAACTCTATTTTGTTGGGATGTATGAGAACAAGAGGTCTGATGAATATTCTATTTTTGGAACAAAAGCTAGATACATCTTTTTTTACATACTCCAGGACATTGTCAGTACGAAGCACACGAATAGAACTAGAAACTGATTTTATTTCATTAAAAAAAGACTCAATTACACTGGACATATTTTACCTCTCTTTTAATAGATGCAACCAAGTCATGCAAGAGACGTAATCAACAAAGAGCAGAAAATATCTTAATGATCCATATGATCTTAAGATAAAAGTGTAACACCTTTCCCATCGAGTACGGAGACGCTACTGCAACGTACATACGCAGGGCCAAAAATACTCACATACTTACGCTAAGCATAACAGTACAGTCAGGTATCAGAGTACGAAAGCATAGTGGTATTATACATTCTCATTACACTCCAAGTACAGTGTTATCACAGCATGTGATCCAATATTACATGAATATTACATCACTGGATTGTACAAAAATATGAATTATAAGAGTTTAACAAAATATAGAACTGGAAGATGCGCTCGAGTTGAATAGAAATCACGAGAGTCCGATACAGGAGATGGATTTGGAAGATCATCTGATGCGTTCCCAATCTTCTGCAAGGTGACCGCTCAATGTCAGAGGAATGGCTGCATAGCCAGAAAATAAAAATGAGTGTGAAATGCGAAAGAAGTAAGCCAATTTAAATATATTTCAACTTCAGATGGAACACTCCTCCCAGACAAGAGTGCACAATTTTCGTGAAGAACTCATGAAAGCATCTGTATGTAAGTAAAAGAGCATGGGAAGTAATAACATCTTAAACAGTCTGACACAAACTCTCATGCACATAATACGAGGAAGGGAAGTGATGATTCACAGACAATAACAATATATTGTATGATGACTATATACCATACATAATACTACGGAGAGGAGTGATGATTAAGGATATAGGTATATATGTTTTTATAGTAAAGGATCAGCAAACAAAAAGGAACATTTTGGATTATTTTAACTGACTTAGAAATGACAAAAATGATTATGTATGAACATTTTAATTACCAGAAAATGCAGAGAAAAGAAGCGGCAATTATAAATAGGATTGTCATGGAGATTGATGAAAATAAAATTGAGAATTCCCATTCATTAAAAGCTCTCTTAGCAGGGATACTGAGAAGAAAGAAGACATCTTACTTGTTGACCCTTGTATTTTGATGATGAACAACAAATTGTTCATATGGTACTAATTGCTTGTTGAATGTGTAGTTTAAAATTCATACATACTTAAGCAAGTTGGTGCCATTAATAGAGGATGGAAGGACTAGAGCTTATATTGCAAATTTGTAAGAAGAAATGTGGATTGAGGAGCTCTTGCACAAATCAAGTCATTATCAAAGAATGAGCTCAAAGTTGAGACTCAAATCAATCCAAATGGAGAATCCAAACTCAACTTAAATCAAGACTCAGTTAAGATTTAAGACTCAACTTAAAGCACTTGAACATGTAGATAAATAGAAAACCCTAAAAGAAAATTGTATATTAGATAAATGAGTTGCAAGATATATATAGAAGACAAAAAGGGTATATAGGTAAATATAGGTAATAACCCAATACCCAAATACTAATAACTTAACTTAACACTCCCCCTCAATCTGGAGCATAGACATCCAACATGCCTGCTTGTTACAAAGATTAGAAAACATCTGAGGTGAGTGAGGCAGTTTTGGTAAGTAAATCAGCTAACTGCTTCAAAAATGGTGTGAACTAAAATATAACTACCTTCTTGTCCAAGCATCTCTGACAAAGTGAGAGTTAATCTTAATGTGTTTGATCCTTTCATAAAACACTAGCTTTTGGCAATATATATGGCATACTGATTATCACAATGCATAAGCATGGTCCAGGCTGTCTGAAACAAAGCTCCATCAGTAAATTTTTAACCGCACCTTCTCGCATGTCGTATGAGCCATAACTCTATACTCAACTTCAACACTTAAGCGAGACACAACATCTTACTTCTTACTCGTCCAAGTCACTAGATTTTCTCTAACAAAGGTGCAATAACAAGTAGTAGACTTCCTATCCTCTCGATCACCAGCATATATTGAATCAGAGTATCCAGAAACGTGTCCATGTTACCTATACACCAACCATTTTTCTGGACAACTCTTGATGTAGGTTAGAACGCTTAATCGCAGCTAACTAATGAGTCTCTCTGGGCTGATGCATGAATCTACTCAAAACTCTTACAAAAAAGTTATATCTGGCCTAATCACCATAAGATAGATCAACTTCCCAGTCAATCTTTTATATCTTCCTGGATCATCAAGTGTATGACTGTTATCAAAGCATAAATCTCACTAGCTTTCATTTGTGTATTAGCAGGCTTGCATCTCAAAAATCGTGTTTCCTCCAGAAGGTCCAGAGCATACTTTCACTAAGAAAGAAGTACATTATATTTTTAATGTGCAACTTCAATTCCCAGAAAGTATTTTGGACGTCCTATGTCTTTGATCACAAAATGACGCTTGAGATACATCTTAATCTCCACTATCCCAGCTGAATCACTACCAGTCAGTAAAATATCATCAACATAAACAACTAGAACTACAATGCCAGATCCTGTGCGTCGAATGAAGATAGAGTGATCTAAATGACATCAGCGAAAGCCAATACCAAAAATGGTAAGACTGAATTTCTCAAACCACACCATTAAATTCTGCTTAAGTCCATATATAGCTTTCTTTAGATGACAGATTTTAGTCTCCCCCTAAGCAACATAACCTGGAGGTTGCTCCATATATACACTTCCTCTTGAAGATCCCCATAGGAAAGCGTTCTTGACATCTAGCTAGAATAATGGCCATGACAAGTTAACAATAATAGAGAACAGAATCCTTATAGAGTTCATCCTGGTAACTAGCAAGAACGTCTCAAAATAGTCGATATCATATGTCTGAGTATAACCCGTGGCCACGAGTCTGGCCTTATATCTATCCACAGATCCACCTGGGTGGTATTTTAAGCAAAGACTCAGCGACAACCAACAACCACTGCATCTGTTGATGCTAAAACCAACTTCCAAGTTCCTCTAAAAGTAAGAGCTTCCATCACCTCATTCATAACTATATCCAGGCAGGTACCAATAAAGCCTCTATGAAAGGCCTGGGCATAGACTCAGAAGACAAAAAGAGAGCAAACTATCAAAAAGTGGGGTTTAGGTGATCATAAGGCATGAAATTCGAAATAAGGTGATTAGTGCATGACAATTTACCTTTCGAAAGGCATAAAAATATCAAGACCAGAGGGAGAAACTGATGCTGGAGGAGGACCGTTTACCAGAGAAGGGTTAGGCAGAATAGGTTCGAAGGCAGGAACCTTTGGGCGATGAGTGTAGATATATCTGAAATCTCAAACTGGCTTTGATGCAGTTAGATTTCTAGTTTCTGCTGGTGACACTGGCAAAAAATCTATATCAGTTGGTGTAGGTAATGGCACAGACAGTGAAAGAGGAACAGTTTCAGATATGGTGACAGGAACCTGTGTAGAGAATATGGAACAGACTCAAAGAATATAACATCAACAGGCACCAAATACTTCCTGGTGGAGGGATTATAGAACCAGTATCCTTTTTGTATTTTAGAATACCCAACAAAGACACTCTTTATAGATCTAGGAGATAACTTATCTAGCCCAGGAGACAAGTTCTGAACAAAACAAATGCATTTAAAAACAGAGAGTCATTGAGAAGGTTTTTTTTTAGCATAGAGACAAAAAATAGAGATCTTTTATTGAGAAAAGAAGAAGACATTATAAAAATTAGATAACAAGCACTTAACATAGCATCATAACATAAATATTTCAAAACAATCATTAAGATTTTAGCAACATCTAAAATATGTCTATATTTTTTTTTCAGCAACTCTATTTTGTTGGGATGTATGAGAACAAAAGGTCTGAAGAATAATTCCATTTTTGAAAAAAAACTAGATACATCTTTTTTTACATACTCTAGGGCATTGTCAGTACGAAGCACACGAATAGAAATAGAAAACTGATTTTTTTATTCCATTAAAAAGACTCAATTACACTGGACACTTCTAACCTCACTTTTAGGAGATACAACCAAGTCATGTAAGAGAAGTTATTAACAAAGAGAAGAAAATATCTAAAACCCTTAATAAAGGGCATATGACTAAGACCCCAAACATCAGAGTGGACCAACTCAAACGCAAAACTTCTACGACTATTAACTCGACTCTGAAAGATAGCAATAATGCTTACTTAACTCACAAGGCTCACAACCTAAAGAAGAGATAGAGGACTCAGCAAGAATAACAGACTAAATTTTTTGTAACAAAGGATGACCCAAGTGACAGTGTCACAGTAAAACTGGATCAGGCTGACTTGCAACCAAGCTCGTAGGGGTCACTCGATTGTCCAAATAGTATATACTTTCTCGCTCATGCCCTGAGCCAATCCTCTTCCCAGTCGACAGGTTAAGTTCTGAACAAAACAAGTGCATCAAAAACACAGAGAGTCATGGAGAAGTTTTTTTTAGCATAGAGACAAAAAAAATAGAGATCTTTTATTGAGAACAGAAGAAGACATTATATTAATTAGATAACAAGCACTTAACATAGCATCAGACTATAAATATTTCAAAACACTTATATGGATCATTAAGATTTTAGCAACATCTAGAATATGTTTATGTTTGCTTTCAACAACTCTATTTTGTTGGGATGTACGAGAACAAAAGGTCTGATGAATAATTTCATTTTTGAAACAAAAAACTAGATATATTTTTTTACATACTCTAGGGCATTGTCAGTATGAAGCACACGAATAGAAGTAGAAACTGATCTTTATTTCATTGACTCAATTACACTGGACGCTTCTAACCTCTCTTTTAGGAGATACAATCAAGTCATGTGAGAGGAAGTATCAATAAAGAGCAGAAAATATCTAAAACTCTTAATAAAGAGCATACAACTAAGACTCCAAACATCAGAGTAGACCAACTCAAATGCAAAACTTCTACGAATATTAACTTGACTCTGAAAGGTAGTAATAATGCTTATCTAACTCACAAGCCCACAACCTAAAGAAGATAGAGGACTCAGCAAGAACAACAGACCGAATTTTTTGTAACGAAGGATGACCCAAGCGTCAGTGCCACGGTAAAACTAGATCAGGCTGACCTGCAACCAAGCCCGTAGGGGTCACTCGATCGTCCAAATAGTATATGCCTCCTCGCTCATGCCTCGAGCCAATCCTCTTCCCAGTCGACAGGTCCTAAAACATAAAGTGAGAAGAGAAAAATGTTATTTTGCATTTATTTTATTTAGTAAGCTGATTGATAGACAAGAGACTAACAGAACATCATGAAATATAAAGGACATCAGTAAGGGTCAAGGATGGAGTAACCTGAACTTCCCAATTGCCTAGTACAAGTGAATGGGTGTCATCAGCAATTTTAACAGAGGGATGGGCAGTGGAAGTAATTAAAGAAACAAAATTTTATGTAATACCTTTCATGTGGGATGAGACTTCAGAGTCTAATATCGAGGGCTTTTGAGGAGAGGCAGTATAGGCGTGCATACTTGAAGCAGATGCATGAGTAGCTGAAAGATTGTTCTGAGAGAACTCTAGTTATCGAAGTCGATCATACTCCTCCTGTATCAGTACAACAGTGAAAGATCCAGGAAGAGTGGAGGAAGTAGATAAATAATCCTCAGGAGTGTTACACGAAGCAGAAGAATCAGACTCAGATACTTGTGCCCACTCTGTTGGCCCGAAGGCCCATCACTCTAGTTTTGATGATGATCAACTCATGTAGTTATAGTACTAATGATCTTGTGTTTAATTAGTGACAGATTTATGATCAAGATCTTAGTAGGTGCGGAGCTTCAACAAAGGATTTAAAGTCAAGTTTTGGAGCTAGCACCGGTCGATTCACGAGCCTATGTATCAAGACCACATCAAGAGTTGAGCTCGTTGGATCGTGTTGGACCAAGTCTAGAAGATGAGAAGGCTTCAAGTGAAGACTTCAAGAAGATGAAGACTTGTGTCTAGGTATAAGATTTTTTTTTTAGATAAAATGTAAAGGATAGAATAGTTGATGGATTGCTCAAGTATATATCACACACACACTCTTGATTTAGTTGTCTTTTCATAAAAGAATTTTCAGATTTAGAAAAGACTTCTTTTTGGAAAAATACTGTTTTGGTTTTGGTGTTTCCTATATACATGCCTTTAACAAAACCAAGTTTAATGCTTAATGTCAAAAACTTAGATATTTCATCTTATTTGTGTAGTGTTTTCCATTATATTTGCAAAGGGGAAACTTACAAAAAAAAGGTTGAGGAGCTAAATTACAAGTATTCTAAAAAGATTACAAGTAGATCTCCTCAGAGATTCTGGAGAAGTGTGCCGATAGAAGTCTGGTCAGCGCGCGACCACTTTGTCCCTTTGACGATGCGAGCGATGAGATTCCCTTCTCGCCTGGTTCGGGGAATCAGAGAATAGAAGGTTGGTAGAATCCTCTTGCTGCTTCTCAAATCGCCTTCAATTAGGAATTCCTTCTCGCTTGGTTCTGGAGATTCCTTGAGAAGAAGGACGATGTTAGGGTATCAACACCCTGGATAGAGAAAGCAATTTTCTAAAAGGTCTCTGAATTCGAAAGCGCACGGTGCATTATGAAGAAGCCTCTGCTTGTGGAGTCCTCTTGTATGCATGCCTCTCCTTGTACCCCTGGGGGCTATTTATAGGGAGAGCAAGGGTATAATCGTCCCTTAAAATATGGAAACAGATTGAATCAAATCTGTTTAAATCTGGAAAGTAGCCTTGCTGCGAGGCTAGGATCAGCTTCTGCGAAGCTAGAAATGGCAGGTCGGTTGATCCTCTTGATCCTTTCCATATCGTTGGAGGATTCCCCTGATCTTCTTACTCGTTTTTAGAAGAGTCAAGAGATTGTGACAATCAACTGCCAAATTTGATCTCTGATTTGATGTTAATTGGATTTGATCTTGATTGGATCCGATCTCATCCAGAGATTTGATTGGTCAAAGGTAGACCATAGCAGACCAATAGCGGAGCTGTCAGCATTGAGCTCGTAGCGGAGCTAGAGACAATTTCTGGCGAAGTCCGAAAGAAACCCTTTGGCGGAGCTGGAAGTCCTCTGTGGCAAAGTTTGCGAGTTAGCTTCTTGGAGAGGCTTTGGATGGCTTCGAGGTGAAGTCGAGTGATATTAGCCTCTCAAGCGAGGCTATCCCTTTGGGCTCATGCGATGCTAAGTGCTAGCATCTTAGACCTGCTGTGGTCTGTTTAGAAACAATCCGGGTTCACTGTCTGCTTGCTGGATCAGTGGAGTCCAAGTTGCTTCCTTGTCCCTCGGAGATGGGTGAAAAACTGGTCATCAGCTCGTCTGTCACTTGTCTTTTGTAAATGTCAACAAGTTTAGACATTGTTCGGACCAATGAGAATCTTGTCTTTTTTAAGTGTCAACAAGACCCCCTTCAAAGTTTTTGAAAGTCTGCAATGGCTCAGACTTCGAAACACTTTGAACTGCTTTGATTGGTGGTGTGTGGAGTATGAACGTCGCCATGATGGTTGAGTTCAGCTTCACTTTGAATCCTGCTTTGGGATGTAGATTCGCTGAGGAATCATGCAGACTCGCGTCTGGGTAGCTTCGCAGCTAGGTAGGTTCGCTCTGGAACATCTGTCGCTTTCCCGAGGCCAACTGCCGTGGGCCAGTTACGAGGAGGATTACTCCTTTCTTCGTGCTGATCGAGGGAGATATTCTCCGATTTGCATGTTTCCAAGGGAGGATATTCCCTTTCTTCAAGGCGCAATAAGTGCCTTTATGAGGGAGACGTTTCTCCCTTCGCACGGTTCCAAGGGAAACCGTCCCTGTTCTCAAGGCGCAGTAAATGCCTTAAATGCGCTTGTGCTTCCACGCTTGAGGCGGCAGCGCTCAGGCCATGGGGCCTATAAATAGGACACTTGAGGTCCTCTGAAGAGAGAAGTGATCTGCTCTTCTCTTCTTCTCTTGGTTGAGAGAGATACTCAGATCTCTGAAGTAGTGGGAATGCCCACTCTGGTCATTATCTGGCCAAGGACCGGTAAGTCTCGATCATTCAACGACTTCACCAACTTTAAGGACTTCGTCTTCCTTAATTCAGCTTTAGCAGCTGCTTCAGGGATTAGCTTCCCTTGTTCTCCATTTAACTGATCTGCGGAGAAGGATTTCAGCATAGCTTCCCAGCGAAGCTATCATCTTGACTTGGTCAGAGAAAGATCACTGCATGTAAGTCCGCTGCACAGGCAGAACTTGGACTTAGTCTCTTCAAGGTTGAGCTAGTCTTGCCATATAGGTGAGGCTAAGACTGCGTCCAATAGGATCAGTCTGGCTTAACTGTATAGGCGAGGCTAGGACTTGGCGTTTGCTGAGCTAGCCCATCATCACTGTGCAAGCGAGACTTATCCTCTGCTCCAATCAAAATCGGATTACTTCGCCCCAAAGAATTCGGCTTTAGCGCTTTTGCAGTATCTTTTGTGTTTAACTGCTAACTTGCTCTGATTTTGCATTGCAGTGAGCTATGTTCGCCGATCTTGTGTCTTGATGAAAGAGACCGAAAAGTTGCCTTATGCTTCCCGGTTGAAGCTTTACTTTTAAGCAGGAGGAACAACTTGGGGCAGCTGATGTGTGTCCAGAGGCTATTGGCAGCCTCTTATACGAGATGATTCATTCTGAGGCGAGGCTGGTAGCCGCTTATCCGAGATGATCCACTTCGGGAAGGCGGATGTCACACCTGTGAGATCACTGACATCAGTGCCAATTCCCATTATAGGTGATCTATCGTGTTGGCGGCGATAAAATTCATTGCCAACTTTCAACTTTGGTGATCCAGCTTCCTGGTGGCAAAATGTACCATTTTTGTGGAGAATTATGGCCGTGTCCTCGTGGCACAACTGGTTACGACCTTGTGCAGGAGGAAGGTCTTTCGTGTCCAGTTGGTCTGGTCTGGAAGCAAATAAAACCACTTGTATGCCTTTTGCGCAAATCACCTTGCTGAGCAACTGATTCTGTTGTATGAAACAATACCTTGATGTAATATCAATGTACCTTTGCTCTTAAATCAATGAAAGTTTTTTCTTCCGCTCATCTGATTTTTGCCTGCCTTCATTGAGAATTTCGCCATAGCGGGGCTAAACTTTGTGCAGAGTTAAGGACAGGATCCTTTTTGAATGAGCTTCGCACGATGCTGGCATATCGGCGAACTATGCCTTTAGCGGGCTAAGGCAACACCTTTTTGGCGAAGTTCTTGATGAACTTGTGCGAAGTCCGCACTTTGGCTTATTGGCGAAGTTAAGCCTTAGTGGCTGAATCAGCGCTTCTCGGGAAGGCGCTTTAGGCGGCGTTTCAAATTAATTTGAAACGACAGCCTGTACTCTTTTCGAGGCGTCGTTTCAGGCGCTCATTGGCCTATAAAAGTCCAATCTAAAAGTCCGATTGGACTGTAGAGAGGACAAATCTCTTCACTTGAAATTTTTAGAGACCTTTAGCCTCTTCTTCTTCCTCTTTCCTTTTCATTAAAGAAAACTGAAAGCTTCCGCAGCTCTTCAATGGCGCCCAAGAGACGAGCGGGAAAGAAGTGGCAACTTCTGCAGCGGAGGGTCCTTCTCCTCCTCCGGTCATCGAACGACCAATCGCCGGTAGGGAACTTTCCCTTTTGATTAGAGACTGCCGTCTCTCCTTTAAAGCCGATTTCTGGCTGTCTTTGGATGAATCCAACATGAGAACAATCATGGTCTCATGATTTTAGGGAGTCCCATTCCCTGATTTTACCTTGATTTCTTGATCGGGAATCCAAGAACTGAAGAGTCCTTCCTCAAGCTTCCAAGCGAAGTTAACCTTTAGGCGGTTCACATCCTGTTGTTCGAAGCTAAGCTTCCAAAGCGAAGCTAACACTTGGATGTTTTCCTGCATCCTGTCTTCGTGGCGCGGGGTTTCACTGCAGCTGCGAAGCTAAGCTTCTAGGCGAAGCTATCGTTAGACCAGTCTCGCTCAAAGGGCGAGGCTGTGCCTTGCCAACTTTTGCCTTCTGGTTTTAGCCCTCTTTCGGCTGATGAACTAATCGCAGTTTCTCTTTGTTCTTGCAGTGCACTATACTCCTGGTCCCTCAAACAACCTGTTCGGGATGACCATGGGATCGGATGGCAATATGAGCTTGCAATTTCAAGGGCAGGCTTCTCTGTTCAGTGAGCGGAGTTCCATCGTTCGGGACACGCTCATTCATAGTGGTGATCAATATACCACGAGGAGTATCCTGACCACAGCTCCTCTTGAAGACATTGACCGTCGAGTTTATAGGAAGCCTGATTTCATGTTCGGGGATGCCGCACCAGACCCTGACCACCAACTACTGGCAGGGGAAGGGTTGTGGATTTTCCAGTTGGAAGGCGAGAGGTTCTACCTTCCGTCCAACAAGCGTCATTTTTCTTTGTCTTCCTTCCAGTGCGTGACGCAGGCTCGGAAGATGGCATGGGATGTGAGCTGGAGTGCTGACTCCGTTCACATAGGAAAATTGATGCTTCAATCTCCTGGTTATGCAAGAGCGGGGCCTCCTCATTGCATAATGGGCCTGCATCCTGGGAATGTGTCACGAGATATTCCAGTGGGAGAAAATCCTGCAGTGGCGTTGACCTTTGGCAACCAATTCTTCAAGGTCAATGGGAACTACCCAGCTACTGACTTTAGGACTCCAGGCTGGATTCACCTCCGAAGGCATGGTGGGCGGATTTGACTACCTACATCCTTGCTCATTTCGAGGAGGATTTGGGGAGGCTGAACCTCTACGAGGCCGTCAGGGCGACCTACTACGGTATTGAGGTAAACGTGGCGTGCTTTTACGCCATTTTTGAATTGTACTGCCCAGCTTCAGGGACCTTCTTCACCCCTGTTGGCGAATTGGGTATGGCCTTGCATGAGATATGGGAAGTCTCTGCTCTGCCTTTTGGGTCTCTTCCCTATGAAGAATATTTCCCGTGCGAGGCAGAATTGGCTCTTCTGGAGAAGCAGGAGCCTGCCTTGTTCGAGACCTACAGGGAGCTAATGTGCCACTTGTATATTTGCTCCAGTATGCATGGGGGCAATAAGGGAACCTCCTGCAGTTTGAAAAGCTGGGGAGACTATTTGTTCCCAGATATGGAGAATACTCCTGAAGCGGCTCACTATGGAGTCGCTGATGAAGGCATCTTTGACCGGATGCGAAAGCACTCCCAAGGGGATCTAGTTGTGAAGGAAGACGATGGTCCCTATGAGCAGGGTGATGTTCTTCGAAGCTTCCATCATCAGGCTCGCAAGCCGATGTCCCGGAAGGCACTTCTGGCTGGTTTCTTAACAGTCTGGCTGAAGAGGTGCGTGGTGCCGTCTTCTTCGGGTGACATCGTTCATCCGAATGTTTTGCTGCCCGCTGTTCGTCTGGTTCATGGTCGCCCTCTGGGACTTCTTTCGGCCATGGTATGCTGTATCCAGAGAGGCCTTCGTGCATTGACGGAGGCTTTTTGCAGGCCACCAACGACAAAGCGTGGAAAGGGGACCATTTTGCCCCGCGACGGACCTAACCCCAGAATAGGTCTGCCATATACTTACTTGATGGCGTGGTTCACCTTGCATTGTCCTTCTCTAATCGAAGCTGGAGAGGATCCCTCGCAGGATGTTCGAATGGCGCTTCTCCACCGATTCGAAGGATGCTCATGGCAGAAGAAATACGTAGTTGAGGCCCGTAAATTAGTATGTCGCTATGATGTCTATAGTCTCTTCCGCTGTTTTCCCGTATTCGGGGTGCAGGCTATGGGGAAGAGTTCAAAGATGCGGGGGAGGGACAGTCGTCCCTGAGCCGGGGAGTTTTTGAGTGGCTGGTCAGCATCCGGCCTTCACATTGTTGTACAGAAGCGGGGATACCTGCTACCTAGAGCCCTATATTCCAAGTCGGTTTGCCCGTCAGTTTGGGTATGACCAACTGTACGTGGGCAACCCGAATCTCAATTTGGCTTTCATGGGGAGCCTTATTGATCGGGCCCGTGCCTGGCGATTCTTTACTGCAGGCGGTACTGGGGCGCGGCTGCGAACTCTGTTAAAGAATCCCAATCTCCTAATGACCCTGTGTTTTTGCCAGTGGTACGCCACTTCCAACTCCACACCTCTTGGGTTCAATGCTAACAGCTCTGGTGTGAAGTTAATTTCTCAGCGGCTGAGACAGAAGGCTTCTGATAAAAGGGAAGGCAAAAGGGTTCGCACTCCAGGTATAGAGGAATTTGTGCTGTGGAAGACAGCGAGGCCTCAGATGCCGAGAGTCCTCGCTTCGAGGTGGGAGCGGGGGCTGAGACTCCTGCAACTGGCTCTGGCGTGATGGGGATGGCTCCCCTCGTTGTGTAGAAGAAGTGGAGGAAGAGGATTCTGAAGTCCATTTCAAAAGAAAGCGGGCAGGTAGCTCTCGTAGGAAATCATTGGCGAAGAAGCCCCGCCGCCAAGCTCCTACGATTGTCGTAGAGGGTCATCCCTCTACAACGATTCCTCCTGCTGCCCCATTAGCGGCTGAACCGTCGGTTGCTGAACCGACTAGCGGTGAATTCGCTCCCGGTCTGGGTAAGATTAACCCTGTCCATATAATACGCCTTTTTGTGTGTTCCCATTGACTTATTATCAATTCTTCTTGATTGTAGGAGCTGAGGCAGCTGGAGAGCAAGGGGAACATTATGATACCCTATTCACTTATGGAGCTGAAGCTGGTTCTTGTGCCCGTCCGGAGGAGTCTGGAGGTGATGTGGCCGACATCGGTCCTTCGGGCGCTGGGACTTCTAAAGGAAGTCCTGAGGCACCGAGCTCTATTGGGTGGTCCACAGGATACTCGGAAAGCGAAAGCGAGCCGGCTGTTCGTGCTGATTCTGGCAAAAATTTTCCGATGGAGCCCTTGGAGACTGATGCGGCTGACGAGATGTTTGAGGCGACATCATCCTTGGTATTGTCCTAACCTCTTGGCTTCTTTTGCATGTAGCGTCCCGACTAACCGTAGTCTTGTTACAGGTGTTCGGCCTCAAGGTGCATCAGCTTTAAGAGAGCCGGAAGATCCCCCCGAAGGGTCAAGGGGTGACATGAGTGCTTCGACCGCGGTGGATGCTGCTGTGCTGGATGCACTGTACGGCGACCTGCCTTCTTATCGGCCCAAGTCAGCCGAAGGATCAGAGGTTGAAGGGGGAGCAGTTCCGGAGGTGTCCTCACTCCCAACTATATCAACGAATGAGGTGCCGACAATATTGCTAAGTGTGGAACTGAGGGTGATTACAAGCCCTACTTCCCCAACTCTGATAGTTGAGCCTGCTGTTCAGGAGATGGTTGCCAGCCCTACCTCAGCGGTGGCTAGCGCACTGATTTCCATGAAGACTCCACAGAGATCACTGACAATCTGCCCTGCTGTTGATGTTCCCATTGCACCTTCCACGATAGTGTCGACCAGGCTGGTGGATTTCTCTGAAGTTACCTTTCTACCAGAAGTGGCCGAGGTTGAGAACGACTACATAGGTGACCTCGTCGATGGCTTTTATAAAGGCTTAGGGCGAACTATCGACCTGGTTTTGAAGGGCTCGAATATGCCGTTCTCAAAGTTAAAGGTGGTCCTCTCCCGTGGCATTGAAAGTATTCGGGATTTTGAGGGGTATCACCAGGCTACTGCTTTGGAACTCCTGGTGGATGAATTTGAGAAGGATGTAGAGGAATTGCGCCGTCTCAGCAGCTCGGACCTAGAGTCTTTAGTTGATGAGCGGTTCGCGCGTCTTATTGCTCAGAAGCACGAGGCCCGGCTCGCCGCTCAAGAGGCTGCTAAGGCTATCTCTTCTGACTTGAAATCCTTAGAAACAAGGCAGGCAGAGGTCGGAAGTGCGATTGACGCCTCCACCAGTGCTCTTCTTGATGCTGAAGACAAGATTGGGAAGGCTGAGGAAATGATCAGGAAAGCAAATCTTATTTTATCCAAGGCTAAACTGGTGCGTCTTGAAGAAACTGCACGGCTTGAGCAGCTTAAGGCTCAAGATGAAGAGCTCTCACAGCAGGGACTGTCACAGAGGGCAACTTTGGCGGAGGTTGAAGCTCGTCTGACCCGGGCAATGGATTTCAATGAGGCCGAGCTGAGGTCGCAAGCGCTTGCCCAGGCTGCAGATGACAGGAGGACGAGGCTGGACTCCCTTGGAGAGCGGCTCAGATCTTACAGTGTGCGCCTGTAGCTCCATGTACTTTATCCTTTTGGAGTGAATGAAAATTTTTCTTCTTTTGTCGAATCTCCAATCTTGTTCTTCTTTCTGAATTGCGGTTCCAAATTGTATTGCAATTTCTTGAGAACATAGTTCTTGTTGGGTTGGATGATGAGACTTGGCTATCTGTCAGTTCAGAGGTCGCGATGACATAACTGGTTGAGACGCCACAAAGCCCGAAACCGGTCCTTGTCGGATCGAAAGATGAGACCTATCTTTTGTAAATGTCAACAGGGCTCGGGGTTGAGACTTAGCTGTCTGCTGGTTCAGAGGTCGCAATGACATAACGATTGAGACGCCACTAAGCTCGAGGTAGGTGATACTTGTCTTTTGTAGATGTCAACAAGTATCGAGACCTGTCTTTTATAAATGTCAACAGGGCTCGGGGTTGAGACTTAGCTGTCTGCTGGTTCAGAGGTCGCAATGACATAACCGGTTGAGACGCCGCCAAGCTTCAGAATTTGGTGATACTCGTCTTTTGTAAATGTCAACGAATATCGAGACCTGTCTTTTGTAAATGTCAACAGGGCTCGGAGTTGAGACTTAGCTGTCTGCTGGTTCAGAGGTCGCAATGACATAACCGATCGAGACGCCGCCAAGCTTCAGAATTTGGTGATACTCGTCTTTTGTAAATGTCAACGAGTATCGAGACCTGTCTTTTGTAAATGTCAACAGGGCTCGGAGTTGAGACTTAGCTGTCTGCTGGTTCAGAGGTCGCAATGACATAACCGGTTGAGACGCCGCCAAGCTTCAGAATTTGGTGATACTCGTCTTTTGTAAATGTCAACGAGTATCGAGACCTGTCTTTTGTAAATGTCAACAGGGCTCGGAGTTGAGACTTAGCTGTCTGCTGGTTTAGAGGTCGCAATGACATAACCGATCGAGACGCCGCCAAGCTTCAGAATTTGGTGATACTCGTCTTTTGTAAATGTCAACGAGTATCGAGACCTGTCTTTTGTAAATGTCAACAGGGCTCAAGGTTGAGACTTGTCTTTTGTAAATGTCAACAAGCTCAAAATTGAGACTTGGCTGTCTGCTGGTTCAGAGGTCGCAATGACATAATCGATTGAGACGCCACCAAGCTCAAGGTTGGTGATACTCGTCTTTTATAAATGTCAACGAGTATCGAGACCTGTCTTTTGTAAATGTCAACAGGGCTCAAGGTTGAGACTTAGGGCCTATTTGGTTGTCGTAACTGGCCGTAATTCGTAGCTCGTAATTGGTAAAGTCTTTTACAGTTGTAAATGAGTTACATGCATGTAAGCTTTATGGTGTTTGGTTGGTAATATAAAGTTGTACGTGAAAAAGTGTATTGTGTTTTACGGTGTTTGGTTGTCGTAATGTCTAAGTCGTAAGTGAAAAAGTTGACCACTAAATTAACTATTTGGTGATTTAAAAAGTTTTAATATTGCAAATAAATATTAAAAATTCTAAATATTAAAAAAAATTAATATTAACATAAAAAAATAATACAAATTTGCATGACCACAAAATTAACTGTAATTGGACTGTAAGTGAGTGGTAATTGGGTTGCAAGTGAGTTGTAATTGGGTTGTGTAAGTCTTTTACGAATTACGGTCCAAACAAACACCGTAGTTGTAACTGGATTGCAAGTCATTTACGAATTACGGACTTTTACGCGAAACAAACGACCCCTTAGCTGTCTGCTGGTTCAGAGGTCGCAATGACATAACCGTTTGAGACGACACCAAGCTCAAAATGGTGATACTTATCTTTTGTAAATGTCAATAAGTATCGAGTTTGTAGTGGAATTTGGGAGAAAGTCTCGTTTTCACAGGGAGAAATGAGGGAATTGCTGTCATAGGTTTAATGTTAACGTAACAGCGAAATGTGTATGTGGCCTTACCATTCTATGGATGAGAATTGGTAAGTGATTTTGGAGAGGGAATCAAATGGGAACTGATCCCTTAGGATTTTAGCAAATCCCCAGCTGTCAGCGGGTTTGATATGCTTTACCAACAACCGTTTGAATTGGGCTAGCCATGCTATTCCCCTCAGCATGATGAGTTGCCGAGGACTTATGTTGGGCTTACAGGCCAACATTTTCCTCTATCCTTAATCGTTAAGGATGTTGGATCGTCTGGTTAACGTATGTGTAACCCTGACTCTCCTTTAAGACAACCAGTATACGGCCAGGTTCCTACTAGTTTATGGTTGTGTGATCTCGCTTGGAGGAAGAGAAAGGCTCTCTTTGTGTGTACTTTGCACACGAAGGTCTTGATCAGAGGTGTAATGTTAACTTGATCATGAGAAGGATCCTTGATTAAGGATAATACTTCTTTAAGAACTTTCCATTGACCGGCATCATGAGTAGGTCGCCATCTGAAGTCATAAGGCGGTATGCTCCGTTTGAATAGATTGTTTCTATTACAAACGGTCCTTCCCATTTAGGCTGAAATTTGCCCTGGTCTTGTGCGTCATAATCATCGGTCGTCTGACGGCTAAAACCAGGTCTCCTTTTTGAAAGACTCTCTGTTTGACCTTCTTATTGAAGGCTTTTGAGATTCGAGCTTGATATAGCTCGATATGCTGCTGAGCTTGAAGCCGCTTCTCATCTAAGGCTTCGAGCTCTTGAAGACGCAATCGATCATTGTCTTCTGATGTGATCTTGGTGGTCAGAGCGACTCGCAATGATGGCATCTGGATTTCCAACGGGATGACTGCTTCGCACCCATATACCAGGGAAAAAGGCGTATTGCCTGTCGGTGTCCGAACCGTGGTTCGGTAGGCCCAAAGACATTCACCAAGCTTTTCGTCCCAATCTCGCTTGTTCGAGGAGACGAATTTCTTGAGTAGCTTGATGATCGTTTTGTTGAATGCTTCCGCCAAGCCGTTAGCGGCGGGATTATAGGCAGTTGAAACCACATTCTGAATTCGGTATTTATCGCAGAACCGATAGAATACTTGGCTTATGAATTGGGGACCGTTGTCGTGGATGATCCGCCTAGGGACACCAAATCGATGGATGACATGGTGTTTGATGAAATTAACCACATTAGAGGTTTTGACTTCAACCACTAGTATAGCCTCTGCCTACTTTGAAAAGTAGTCGGTTATTGCAAGGATAAACCGGTGACCTCTTGTCGAAGAGGGGCTGATTGGCCCTACGACATCGATTCCCCATGCTTCGAATGGCCATGAAGCAACAGTCGGGTGGAGCAACTCCGAAGGCTGGTGTATGAAGTCCGCATGGACTTGGCATGCTTTATACCTTTGTGCATATTGGATGGCATCGGCTATCATAGTTGGCCAATAATATCCAAGCCTATGCAACCTGTCTTTGAGCTTTGGACCTGGCTGATGAGCTCCGCAAATGCCGTTGTGAGCTTCTTGGAGCGCTTCCTGTGCCTCTGAATTGGAAAGGCAACGGAGGAGGAGACCGTCATATGAACGACGGTAAAGTATCTTCAGAGTCGGATCGTAGTAGAAACGGAGAGACCTTCGTCTGACGGACGCCGCTTCTTTAGGATCGTCTAGAAGTAGACCGTGCAAAGCATAGTCAATGAGAGGAAAGCGCCAGTCTCTTGGTTCAAGATCCGTGGAGACATTATAGACTTCTCAAATTCTTAGCATGTGCTTGGAGCATACAAGATGTCGAGTTGCGACTGTGAGGTGATACTCGGTGTCGGCTGGCAAGGCTAGTGTTGTTGCTAATGCAGCAAGAGCGTCCGCCTTGGTATTCTGAGATCGAGACACATGCCCGATGTAGAAACCTTCAAATAGGTTAGCCAATTCGATGGCTGTATGGTAATAAGGCACCAAGTCCTCATGGCAGACTTCATATTCGCCTTTAACCTGATTGATGATCAGTTTTGAATCGCCATAGGCTTCAAGGTAGCGTACCCCCATTCCATGAGCGAGCTGAAGACCAATGAGCAGAGCATTATATTCTGCTACATTGTTGGAGCACGATTCTGTCAGAGAAAATGCTCTGGGCAGGACATGATTCTGTGGGGAGATAAACACAACCCCCACTCCGGCAATAATCTTGCCTTTAGGGCCCATTCGTGATGCTCCATCAAAGAACATCTGCCATACTTCCTCTTCTGAGGTTGCATTAGACTCAAAGACCTCATCAGGGATGTCTTCGTGAAGCTTTGAATGTTCTGGAACTGGATGAGCAGCCAAGAACTCTGCAAGAGCCTGGCCTTTAACCGCCTTCTGAGGCGTGAAGATCATGTCGTATTGAGACAATAAAAGTGCCCACTTAGCCAATCTTGAATTCAATGATCCTGGCTTCGTCATAAGGAGACGCAATGGGTTTACTCTGGAGATGACATGTATGGTCTGGCCGACCAAATAATGTCGTGTCTTCTGAACAGCGAAGACGAGAGCTAAACACTCTTTCTCGATAGGGTTGTAGCGAGATTCCGCTCCTATGAGAGTTCTGCTCAGATAATAAATAGCCTGCTCGTGGCCATTGTCGTCCTTTGAGCGAGGAGGGCACCGAGGGAGTAGTCCATAGCTTTTACCTAAAGCAAGAATGGTTTCCCTGATGTAGGGGCCACTAAGACTGGAGGCTTTGTGAGGTACCTCTTGATGTCTTCATAAGCTTCCTGGCAAGCTTGATCCCATACGAAGGAAGCACCCTTTTTCATGAGTCGGGTGAACGGCTGACAGCGGCCTGAGAGATTTGCAATGAATCTTCTGATATAAGCCAATCTACCTTGCAAGCCTATGAGCTCTTTGAGATTCCTCGGTGGATACATGCTCTGAATGGCTTTGACTTTGTCTGGGTCAAGATGAATCCCTTTTGATGTGACAATAAATCCAAGGAACTTGCCACTTGACACTCCCAAGAAGGATTTTGTCGGGTTCATTTTCAGTTGATGAGCCCGCATTATGTCGAACATCGTTCTCAGGTCGCGAAGATGTTCATTCTTGTTGCGGCTTTTGACGGCAATGTCGTCGACATAGCACTCCACCATTTTCAGAGATGATCGCGGAAGATTGTACTCATTGCCCGCTGATAGGTTGCTCCGGCGTTCTTCAGTCCGAAGGGCATTACAGTGTAGCAGTATACCCCCAATGGTGTTCGGAATGAAGTATGCTTCTCGTCGTCGGGATACATCTTAATCTGGTTGTACCCTGAAAAGTCGTGCATGAAAGACATTCTTTCGAACCCACATGTGTTGTCGATCATTACGTCGGTGATGGGCAATGGGAATTCGTCTTTGGGACAAGCCATATTGAGATCACGGTAGTCGATGCAGATCCATATTTTCCCATTCTTTTTGAGGACGGGGACGATGTTGGCTATCCAATCTGGATGTTGTTCCTCCCGGATGAAGCCACATGCAATGAGCTTGTGAACTTCGGCTTCAATAGCTTCCATAATGTTCGGGCGAAACCGACGTTGTTGCTGCTTGACTGGCTTAATGTCGGGATTGATGTTTAGACGGTGCATAGCGACCTGTGGATCAAGTCCGGGCATGTCTTCGTAGCTCCATGCGAAGATGTCTATATACTCTCTTACGAGTATTATCAATTCTTCCCTTTCTGTAAGTGATAGGCTTTTACTTATAAAGATGGGTTTAGGGTAGTCTTGACTACCCAAGTTGACCTGCATCACCTTGTCTTCGGTAGGTGGCTCGCGCAGTTCGAATCTCTTTTCCCATTGAAGGTCTAATTGCTGGGCCCATGGTTCCTCGTCAGTGGCTTCTGCGGGCTCCAATTGACTGCTTGAGGTCATATTAGCAGTGAGGTTTTCGAACATTCCTCCTATACTGACATCTGAATCTCACTCGGAGGATGAGGCTGAATGTGATGGAGCTGATCCATCGTCCTTGGCTTGAACCGTTGCTGACGATGTGGGTGTAACATACCCTAACCCCTGCGTGTACTATCATAGTAATTTGCGGGCTTCCTTTAGGCACAAAGTTCCGCATCAAACTGCGCCTTCCTTTTCCAAAATTCAGGCCTTCTCCATGCTTCAAGTCGTACCCCATTTTCTTCATAATATGGCGCGCTGGCCGCGCGTAATGAAAGAATTGTGGAGTGTCTGAGTCTGAACTTGAATCTGCGACCGCGGGTCCCCGTGGTTGGGTTCTACCGAAGATTATCGGTAACTGACCTTCTTTGGATGGCGGGATCACCAAGACGGCTCCTTCTGCGGATTCCATGGGCGTACTGGACGCACTTGGCTTGTGTAAAGGCATGTGCAGAGAGCTATCCGTAATGGATTCAAATAACCCAACAGTCGCAGGATAATCAAAAGAAATATTATCATTAATTACCCATTCACCTTCATCCTCTGAAGGAGTATTACATAGGGGATTATTGAGACATGCTATAATTGGTTCGCCAATCAGAATGGCTGGCATGCCTGCTTCGGATTCTGAATCCGCCTCATTGCCACTTTCATCATCGTCCGACAATGGTTCCTTAGGTGTTTCAGTGGCCTCTTGATACAGGAGAGCGTCAGTGAAGTATTTTCCACCCCTTTGAATGGTTGCTTTTCAGCGAAGACAGTTCGTACTGTCGCATCATCTTCAACATATTTGAAGCATTGGTGGAGAGTAGAGGGAACGATCCAGTTGGCATGGATCCATGGCTTTCCTAGCAGCAGGTTATATGATGTGTCAGCATCAATGACATAGCACGTCACTTCTGACTTCAAGCTCCCAATTCTGCAACGGAGTCGAATTTCCCCAGTGGATGACTGCTCCCGGCGTTAAAACCGTATATTGTAGTAGTGGTTGCGGACAACCTGTATAGCGGTATGCCGAGGAAGTAGAGAAGCCTTTTGGGGATGATGCTGAGTGCAGACCCCGGATCGACTTGTATTCTTTCAATGCACGTTGAACCAATATATCCGGTGTAGTACAGAGGTCGATCGTGCTTGTTGTCTTTGAGAAGCATATCTTCTGCCGTGAATGTAATAGCGGGCACCTTTGATTGTGCATGATGACATTCTGGGAAAGGAGACTGAACGTCGTCGTTAGGGATCTCAGACATGCATGTTAGAAAGGATTCTGCATTGGCTAGGGCATCCCTGAGTGCTTCTCTTGTCTCTTTCGAGAGGCGAAGGAGCTCGTGTATAGTGATACGAGCTGGGATATTGGCCAGCTGAGCCAATATGTCAAACCGAAAGGGCGTATCAAACCCTTGGCCTGGTGGTTTCTTCAACACGTGGTCGAATCGTACCTCCTTAGGCCTCTCTTTTCCCTTTGCTGGGATTGGAGTGGATGCTGGTGCTTGTACTGACGTCGTTTGCTGTTGTGTCTCGTCAGTAGACTTTTCATACTGCCTTAAGTATGATTTTTCGGATCGGGTGCCCGTCGGCTGAGGTACATCGGCCTGCGTTGTGCAAGCATGCTTTTCTCCTTCTGAATCACTGAGGGAAGCTGACGTAAGATTGCCGTCGTCTGGCAGGATGGAGATGACATTGCAAGACTTGCCCTTTGACTTGGGCTTCTTTGAATCCCGCTGTACGTCTTGGACGAGGTCTGGGTGTATCCACATGACTTCTCCTGTCTCCAATGTTAAGGGAACAAGACCCTTATTATCTTGAGCTGTAGCTGGAGGATGCTTGACTTCCAACTATGGAGCGGGGACTGAATAAGTCCCGTCAGGAACTGTGACCTTTTGGTTGCTGCCGAACTCAAGAGTTACCATATTGGCAGTGACTTTCTTCTGCTCCGTCTTCAACGTCAGAACCCGGCATCGACCAGGGCTTGTATTCTGTCCTTGAGGACATAACACTTGTCAGTAGGATGGTGGATCATCCTGTGGTAGAGGCAGTATTTAGGGTCGTTTGTGCGCCCTATCTCATTGGGACGCCGAGCATCTGGCAGTTTCATTTTGTTCCCTTTGTGGAGCAGATGGAATATCATGACCACCTGATCGTCTTTGAAGGAGTACTGCTTTGGAGGGAACTTAGGCTCCTGATTGTTGAAGCCACTCTTCTTGGCCTTTGGTTGCACATCTCCGGATAATTCCACAGACATAGTCTCTTTGCCTTTAGCTTGAGAAGATTGCAGTAGGTCGCTACGCCCTTTGTTGTTCATCCCCCACTTGCCTCTAGGGGCGGATGGTTCGAACTTTTTAGCAGACTTCTCGGCTATCTCTGCTTGTTCGACCAATTCCTTCCAAGTGTGGGCTTTGACAGCCCCCATGCGAACTTCGACTTGGTCTAGGAAGTTGTGTCTGCATGTCTGTAAGAGTATGGGTAATGGCATCCCTGCTGGGCACATCAAGGATAAGTTTCTGAACCGTTCAATGTAGTCACGGACAGATTCGCCCTTCCTCTGCACAGTGGAGAGGAGCTTGTCCATGGTTACTTCGGTATCATCCTCATAGAAACGAGAGAGGAACCGAGTTTCCAGGTCGATCCAGGAGTTGATAGAGCCCGGGGGAAGACTTCGGAACCAGTCAAATGCCACCCCCTTTAAGGTGCCAATGAATAGCCTAGCCATGATGGCGTCATTGCTTATAACATTACCAGTCTGAGACCGAAAATAGTAGATGTGCTGATTTGGCGAGCTCTTTCCATCATAGGTATGCAACGTTGGTGGTTTGAACTTCGGTGGGTATGGCACCGAATCCTACTCTAGCGGATAAGGACGGACTGCCCTACCTTCTTTAATTCATCCCTCTGAGCTAGGGATGCAATTTGAGCTTGAAGGCCCTTAAGGACTTCGGCGTCTAAGGAAGAACCCTCCTTGGATTTCTCCGGCTTTGGTTGCTCATTGCTGAAGTGTTCCTCCTCATCGTGATTGCTCCCGGCATCATTGTTGTTCCGGTCACTGAGGAGTTGTGCGAGCATCTGTTGAATATTGTCCAGAGCCTCTTGCTGAGTCTTGGAAGTTTGCTCCTGAGCTTCCAAACGTCGACGAAGATCGTCGTTAGCATTATCAGCCATGTTGACTGATGCCCTGTCTGTTTGCACTGAACTGACTGTGGCCGAAGAAGCGTATCCACTATCTTCATCTTCTTCGTCCGATGACTGAAGTAATCTTCTGGGTTCTGGCGAGGCTAGGGCCGTCGAGGAAGAAGGCTGTTCATAAATGTAGGGTATCGCCACCCTGGATCTGGTGTTTCAAAAAACACCTTCTTCATGCACCAAGACTTCGCCTAAGCCTGGGCTATAATCTGGATCTGGGGACTCTCGTCCTCTTTCGGTCATGTTGACGGATGCAGAGGGTAGATCTCGCGAGGTGCTCCTTTTGCGGTGTTTCCTCGGGGCCTGTACTGATAGCCGATCAAAATTGACCGTCGTCTTGGAGGCATGGCGGGGATTGGTCCCAGCCGGCAATGGAACGAGTGGAGTGTCACCAGCTGACATCCCACTTGTTGACAACAGGGGAAAAGGTTTGTCTATTTGTCAACAATTTCCTCAAATCAGACCCGGTTGGGTTTCTGCAATCGAGCGCAAAGGCTCTTTGGGTCGCACATAGGATGACGTCCTGCTTCTTTTATCCCTACAGATGGGATTAGCACTGAATAGTGCTTTGGTTCTAGCTTCGCCATCAGGCGCGAGCTTAGTGCTTGACGCACTGGAAAGCGGAGCACGCTGTGGTGCTTTACCCGCTATGCTGCTGCGAAGGCAATTAGCCTTAGATAGTACTTTGGCTTCAGCTTCGCGGTCATGGACCCTGCGCGTACGCTGTGGTACAGTAGCTTCGCTCGTGAGAATGAGGCCGGCGCAAGGCATTGCTGCTCTTGAATTGGACGACGGTATGATTGCCGTCGTAACTTTATGATTGGAGCAGACAGGCATCCTGCCTTTTTCTTCGCGAGAAAGGCGCGGTTTAGGCGTAGCTACGCCTGAAGCTTCGGTCGGAGACTTCTGTTTAGGCTTCCATACCCGCCTTGGCAGAGGAGACTTAGGTTCACAAGGAACCTGATTAGCCACACGCGAGGCTGAGGGGTGTTTACAGAATTCTGCTTCCGGTTTCTGCTTTGAAACCTTGGCCGTGGAAACCTTCCTATGCTTCCGTGCTCGAAGCATTGGGCCACCCCCAGAGAGGACTTCTTCAAATCTTCCTTGATCGAACTGAACCACCAAGTTCTCACAAGTGAAGGAATCAGACTGCGGACATGCTTCCTTGTTGCGCCAAATAACCGCAGTAGGTTCGCAGGGAACCTTTTCAGTCTCCGCAGAGACTTTCCTTGAAGATTTAGCCAGAGGGGCTCTGGCTGCACCGGCTTTTCTGAATTCAGAGTTAGACCCGAAGGTCTGTTCGTCGCATTGCGACACTTGATTCTCGGCAGTGGAGAATTTCTTCCCCAGCGGAGTCGCCATCTTGTTTTCCATTATATTTGCAAAGGGGAAAACTACAAAAAAAAGGTTGAGGAGCTAAATTACAAGTATTCTAAAAAAGATTACAAGTAGATCTCCTCAGAGATTCTGGAGAAGTGTGCCGATAGGAGTCTGGTCAGCGCGCGACCACTTTGTCCCTTTGACGATGCGAGCGATGAGATTCCCTTCTCGCCTGGTTCGGGGAATCAGAGAATAGAAGGTTGGTAGAACCCTCTTGCTGCTTCCCAAAATCGCCTTCAATTAGGAATTCCTTCTCGCTTGGTTCCGGAGATTCCTGAGAAGAAGGACGATGTTAGGGTATCAACACCCTGGATAGAGAAAGCAATTCTCTAAAAGGTCTCTGAATTCGAGAGCGCACGGTGCGTTATGAAGAAGCCTCTGCTTGTGGAGTCCTCTTGTATGCATGCCTCTCCTTGTACCCCTGGTGGGCTATTTATAGGGAGAGCAAGGGTATAATCGTCCCTTGAAAATATGGAAACAGATTGAATCAAATCTGTTTAAATCTGGAAAGTAGCCTTGCTGCGAGGTTAGGATCAGCTTCTGCGAAGCTAGAAATGGCAGGTCGGTTGATCCTCTTGATCCTTTCCATATCGTTGGAGGATTTCTCCTGATCTTCTTACTCGTTTTTAGAAGAGTCAAGAGATTGTGGCAATCAACTGCCTAATTTGATCTCTGATTTGATGTTAATTGGATTTGATCTTGATTGGATCCGATCTCATCCAGAGATTTGATTGGTCAAAGGTAGACCATAGCAGACCAATAGCGGAGCTGTCAGCATTGAGCTCATAGCGGAGCTAGAGACGGTTTCTGGCGAAGTCCGAAAGAAACCCTTTGTGGAGCTGGAAGTCCTCTGTGGCGAAGTTTGCGAGTTAGCTTCTTGGCGAGGCTTTGGATGGCTTCGAGGCGAAGTCGAGTGATATTAGCCTCTCAAGCGAGGCTATCCCTTTGGGCTCATGCGATGCTAAGTGCTAGCATCTTAGACCTGCTGAGGTCTGTTTAGAAACAATCCGGGTTCACTGTCTGCTTGCTGGATCAGTGGAGTCCAAGTTGCTTCCTTGTCCCTCGGAGATGGGTGAAAAACTGGTCTTCAGCTCGTCTGTCACTTGTCTTTTGTAAATGTCAACAAGTTTAGACATTGTTCGGACCAATGAGAATCTTGTCTTTTTTAAGTGTCAACATGTAGTGGATCATATCCATACACACTATGCTTTAATGAGTTCAAAATATCTAGATTTTGTATTTAAAGGAGTTTTGGAAAATACAAGTTTTCATTTGAGCCAATATTTTCCTACTTACAAAAATAGTCCAATCTTTTATAACATGACTTGATTTTGTGCAAGCATGTTTGTTTATCAAAGTATATTGGTAAAATTATTTTTGTAGACTTTTATGTATTTTATGGGATTTTTATGTGAGCCAAAAGACCAAGTTTTAATCCCAGATTTTCTGTTCCAGGCTTCAGCCAAGTCGACTAGTCGACCTACCAAGTCGACTAGGGCTGAAGTCGGTCGACCGGCTCAGTCGACCGACGTGCACGACGTGCACGCCTTGACCTGGCAGATGGCCGGGTCGACCGACCCAGTCGACCGGAACTGAGAGCAGTGCTCTCTGTTCTTTTCGGCCGACCGGGCGATCGACCGGAGGCTCCAACGGTCAGATTTTTGACCGTTGGCGGTCGACCGGGCGGTCGACCGGAAGGCCTGACAGACCCCAACGGCTAGTTTTTCTTAGCCTATAAATTTGGGGTTTGGGCATTGTTTTTCACCAAGATTTCTAGTGGACTTTGAGCCAGTTTTTTCCATTCCTTTAAAAGAGTTTTCTCCACTAAATAGAGAGCTAATACTTCCAATCAAAAAGGGAAGAATTTATCAAGAGTGTTAAAAGTGATTCTTTGAGTTTTTCCTCCACCATTCTCATCCTAGTTTTCTCACACAAACACTTGAGCTATCCATTGATTATTCATTCTATAGGAGTGTTGTAGTGAGAGTGCTTTTAGGTGATCAAAGAGTTGTGATCACCAAAGACTTGTTCTTTGTTCTTTGAGGAGGCGGACAAGTGTGTTCGCGGTGGTTTAGAGTTCGGTTGTGAACTCTTGGTTTGAGGTGCGGCCTCGGCAAGCTTGTGGGGCTTGCGTGTGTACGGGACTAGGGAGTCCGAGGGATTGTAGGTGTTGCGGCATCAAGGAGAGATCCATTGGGATCGTGCATAGTGGAAATCCTTCGTGTGTCGAAGGCGGGGATGTAGAGCAAGTGTGTTCGAACCTCGAAACAAATTCCTTGTATTTGCGATTGCTCACTTTCTCTCTCTCTATCTCATTTATATCTTGCATACTTTTATTGTCTATCTTTATATGCTTGATATATTCATTTGTGCATAATTGTTATACTTGTGTGGGATTGTTTGCTAACACTTGTATTTAACCAAGAGAGCCAACGCAGCACCTCAACCCATTCAAGGGGAATCTAGAGGAGTTTGTCCAGAGCCCTTCACGGGGAATTCGGCAACACTCTTGTATTATACGTGGTGTTTAGTGTAAAAGTTTTAATTAGATCATAATTGGTTTTAGCTTCCGCATTATTTGGCATTAAGTGACCATTAGATTAGCCATCACCTATTCACCCCCCCTCTAGGTGATTTATAATTGGTATCAGAGCTTGGTACTCTGATTTGGGTCTTACAAGCTAGAGTTAAAGATCCTCATTTTTAGGCTAATCACAATATTTTGTACACACACCATGGATTTCATGTCACCACCCTCTTTTGACATTCTTAACATCCAAATTTGGAAGGTTAAGATGTCTTTGTACCTCAAGACCCTAGGCATTCATGTTTACCTTGCCATCACTAATGATTATTGTTTAAATGGCAAGAATCTTAAGGCTAATGCAAAAGCTCTTCATGCTTTAAAGTCAACCCTAAATGATGAATATTTATCTAGGGTTTCTAATGTTGATTCGGCTTTTGTAGCATGGAACATCATCACCTCCCTTGGCGAAAAGGATCTATATTATGTCGGGAGCGATTCGGACGTTGGAAGCAACACCTCCAACTTGTGCTATATGGTCCAAGGGGATAACCCCCTTATGGTAACTACCGAATCTGAGGTAGATGATAATGACATGTCATATGATGAGCTTAGCACTTTTTGTCAACTATTACTTGAAAAATATGACATGATTAAAAAGGAAAATAAAAATTTGAAAAAGGATTTTGATTGCATGCTTAAAGAAAATGATTCATTTAGAACTAAGGTTGCATGCTTAGATAAAGAAAAAGAAGATTTGAAAAATGAGAATGTTTTCTTGCTTTCCAAATTAAATACTCTTTGTGAAGGAAACACTAGTTTGAAAAATGAAATTATCTTGCTGGAAAAACAAAAGGAAATTGCTTTTCAAGAAAACAACTCTTTGAAAAGAAAAAATTTTGAAAAAGAAAAGGAAAAAGAAAAGGTTTCTAAAAGAAAAAGACTTTTGATCATGCTTTACATGCCACCACTTCTATTGATCAAAATGAAGTTAAGTTTTTGAAAAAGAAAATTTATTGTTTGAGCTCTACTTTGAGCTCTTGTGCTTTTAATCATTCTAGATTGGAGTCTTTGTTTTCAAAGAAACAAACTCCACATTCCCATGCACATCATCATGCCTATGCTTATGTTGCACGCCACGATTATACACATACACATAAGCATTCTAAGGTGTACATATGTACACATTGTGGCCGCAAAGGCCATTTAGCAAAGTTTTGTTATGACAAGTTGCATCATATTAATTTTGCTAATAATAAAAATTTTTGGGTTCCTTACAAGACTAACCCCAAAGGACTCAAGAAAATATGGGTACCAAAACCCCCACCTTGCGTATTTGATGTAGGTGAGGGATCTCTCAAGACGTGAGAGTTTTGGTGCCTTGATGGTGGGTGCACGGAAACTAAAAGGACATACATTTGGAGCACCGCTATCAAGGGAGTTTTGGTGGGATGACCACCATGGTTGGAGCTTTGGAGTTGGTAACAATCTCTAAACTCCTATTTTTTATGTACATGCTTCTTCATATATCATATTCATAGCATGTTCATGTTTTATGTTTTGATGAGCTTCATGTGGTAATAACATGCTTAGATGTAGTTTTTATCAAAACGTGTATCATACATGTACAAATAAGTGAGCTACATTTGTTTTATATATGATTGAACTTCATGCTCATTTGTACCCACTATATGCATATGTATAGACTAGTTTTGATGATTCTCATTTATACATGCTTTGCCAAATTTTATGATTTTACTTCATGTATATGTATTTTTAATTCAAATCTAATAAATATACATGTATACCCGTGAGTCTCTTGCCTTCATGCAAATACATTTGATAGACTCTTTTATGTTTGGGATATGTATGTGTATTGTTAGTTTTGAATAAATCATACATATACCATGAAGATTAGTGTTTTAATGAAAAATGATTTTTCATGTTTTTTTTTGCTTTGTTAAAAATGTGACTTATGATCTTATTGAGCTTAAATGACTATTTTCAAAAAATGCTATTTACATGATCTTTAACACTCACATCTTCATTTATTAATTCATGACTTAGTTTCATGATCATTTGAGCTTTATAGACCATGAGTGATTAAATCTTTATGTATTTAGTTATGCTTTATGAAAAACATATGATTTATTGTATTTTGAAGGATCTTTAACTAGTTGTTCAAAAACTATTTTATACTAGTTATTTATTCTTCAATTAGTTTATAAGATATACACATGATCCTATTTTTAATCATATGGATAAATTCTTTTGTGTTCTCAATATTTGATGCTTCATGATTTGAATATTAGTTTAAATGTTAATTTTTATCAACACTAGGATTTATACTTGTACACATTATGGGCCACAAATAAATCTATATGTGGTTGGGTTTGATTGCTTATTTGTGCCCATTAGGTATGCTAGTATAGCCTAGTTTTGATGATCCATACATTTTTAAACTTGTATTCCCTTTTTAGATTTGTGTTATGATCATGTGCTTTCATTTTATGTATATGTTTATTTTGCCAAACTTTAAGATATACATGTATACCTCTTGAGTCATTTGCCTTTCATGCAAATCTATATATATGGACTCAATTGTGTTTAGGGATATGTATGTATACTTCTTGTGTTGTCAAAACATACATATACCTTGAAATATTATTTTTTTTAAAAATGAATAAAAAAATTTATGATGATTTTCATGTTTTAAAATTTATGATAATTGTCTCATTTAAAGGAATATTGAGCTTTATTTCCATTTTCATGATGCCATGTTCCACATAACACTAGTGCACTCATTTTTTTAATATTTTCTCATGAGTATGATTTCATGAGTTTTATATGGACTTTATGGATATTAGAGTGTTTTAGTGCCATGTGAGTTACACATATTTCATGAAAAACATTTTTATTCCTTAATTGAAGGATTCCGTACTAGTTTTTAAGCATTTTCATTTAACTAGTTCGAATTCTTCATGTGGTAGATTATATATTGTATACACTTAAGCTTAATTTTTTAATTGGTATCATTGGATATTTTCGATTGGTATCAATATGACTCTTGTTGTATATACTCATATTTTGCTCTCTTATATATGTATGTATCATTTTCAAAATACTCTTTTCATACATATATATGATTTGTATTGTGCTTGAGTTAAAATTGTTTTACATAATTAAAGCACAAAGTTGTTTATGATAAGAAAATTAATTTTAAGAAGGATTCTCAAGATTTGTTCAAAATTTTGTTTTATGAGAAAAAATTCAAAATTTTTGAGTTGTATTGCCTATATGCAAGGAGAGCTTAACATCTCTTCTACATATAGATTCATGTTGAGTGTATTGTATATTGAGGAGCTTGACAACTCTTCTTTATACGGTACACGTGTGTAGGGGGAGCTTCACATCTCCTCTTATGCATTGCATATTTTACGTTATGTGAATTAGGGCTTGTCATCCCTCTTTCATGTAATGTATATGTGTAGGGAAGTTAACTTAGCGTCTTCCTCTTCATGAATGTATATCGCATATAACCTTTATTGATTGATTTGGTTTACCCCTTCATTGGTTCTTTGTTTCGGACAAATAGGGGGAGAAAGATTTGTTTTGTTTTACTTTAACCCTTTTGTTGATGATTGACAAAAAGGGGGAGAAGATGTTGAGATTATATGCATTTGTTGTTTTTGCATATATATTGAATTCATGCATAGCAAATAAACATTTATTATTGTTTGAGCATGTTCATGTTTAAGTGCTTTATTGTCATATCTATTTATTTCTTGTGATGCATGAGTTAAGGGGGAACTTCCTTGAAGCTTTACTTTAAGCCATGCATATATAACTTCATGAGTTTTGTCATCATCAAAAAGGGGGAGATTGTTGGCCCGAAGGCCCATCACTCTAGTTTTGATGATGATCAACTCATGTAGTTATAGTACTAATGATCTTGTATTTAATTAGTGACAGATTTATGATCAAGATCTTAGTAGGTGTGGAGCTTCTGTTGACTGAATTTTCCTGCACACAAAAATATAGTATTTTAGAATATGATGTGCAAGTCTCAGTTCTAATCCGCGGTAGCAGGGCTATGCGGGTCGTGATCCTCAAGGAGGGACTGCGATGGAAGCGTTAAGCAAGTTATCTCTAAAAATTATCTTTTTATTATTAAGTAGTGGTATTTACAATGAATCGGAAAAGAAAGAATTGGGAGATAGTGATTTAATCTACAAAAAGAAAAGAAAAGAAAACTAACCTTGGTTGGAGAAAATATGTGAAAACCTAACACTTTCTACCTTATTTCGGAGGCGTTGAACGCATAAATCATGGGATCGATCTCAGTCCGCTGTTCGCATTAGATCATCAAGCCTTGGGCAAGTATGAATTGATACGCCTCGAGGAGGAGAACATCTCCATGGAATATCGTTGGCACCACCAAGATTTGTTATACTTGTGGTTCGGTAATCGCTTGCATGCTCATCAAAGATCAACAGAAATAAAGTAGAAAAGAAAAAGAGAACAAAAAGAAAAGTAAAGCAATGACATAAATAAAAATAAAAATTACCTTCATTACTTGAAACAATGGAGAAGAGAAGCATACATCAGTGTCACCCTCAACATAGCCATCTCCCTCTCTTGAAAATAAAAAGAAACCCTAATTACAAAACTAGAAGAAAGAAGAGAAACCTAAAACCCTAACTTTGGCCCTTGGCTCTGCCTCTGGACGCTCTGTACGTTGCACTGCAGGGGGTATTTATAGGTGCAGAAGGCCGAGGAGTCCTGGATAAACTTGCCCACGAAATCTGGGATTCGAACTCATCCACTTTGCCGCGGAATTGCGGCTTTTGCCGCGTTTCCGCGGCAGTCTGGTGGCAGATTGCCACGCGCTTTGGCGCGTGGCTTCTCCTGGTCCGTTCATCTGGGCGCTTGCTTCTGGAAGTATGATCCTGGCTCTCCATATTGGGATTTCGAGATAACTTAGTAATCAAGTTACCTTGATCTCAATTATCCCAAATCTTTTATCACGAATTTCCTTCTTATCTTTGGCTTTTATGCTCATCCTGCAAGAGTTTAGGGTTGGGTAGAATTCTATCCTTCCCTCATCTTTAATAATTACAACTTTAGCCCTTGCATAATTGCACTTTGACAATTGATATTTGCACTTTTACACCTGGGCTTCAAATATGGGCTTTTGGGCTTCATTAGGCTTTATTTCTTTCTTTTATTATTTCGAGGCCTGCACACAATAAATCACAAAATATTAATAAATGTGCAGAATTATATAAATAAATATGAAAATGTGACGGTAAATATGATGATAAAAATGCACTTTTCACTACCAATCACACCCCCACACTTATCTTTTTGCTCGTCCTTGAGTAAAAACAAAGAAAAAGAAAAAGTTAATCTAACCTAACTCACTTTCGTAGGAATCACGATTGCACTTAGCACGTGCAACAAGCCGTTAAACCTCTAGGTTACCCTAGAGGACGAGTGTTGTCTCGTGAGGGTTTTCAGCGGATTACACCCACAAAATCCATAAAAAGGAAATATTTGAATTATTATTGAAGAGATTAAGTAGTCTATAAGTTTTAGGATCCTCATTTTTATTCATTCTTTAAACTTAGTCTTAATAAAGTTAATTGTTTTCCATTTTAGGTAAGAATTAAAATTGAATTTCTAATATAGTCTTTTTCGTTACCAAAAATCATATGCATCCTTATGTTTTTACTAGGAATTCCTTAACTTGGACTCTCATGCCTCTTTTATATATATATATATATTATATATATATATATATATATATATATATATATATATATATATATATATATATATATATATATTAATATGTATAACGCATCTAATTTTCTTTCGTATAAGCATTAAGGCTTCTTGAGGCCCTCATACCTAACTAATTGACTATTAGATGTGTTAATACATATATAAGTAATTTTTCCTTAATTTTCTTAGGCTTTCTAATCCACCCATGTAACGAACTTAAAGTCGATGACTCCCAAACCGGTTGGCTTTAGGGCACCAGGTGAGAAAACACCCCGCGGACTCAAATTCGAGTGAACTAGGCCCCAAAACTAAGGACTTTATTTTATTTACTCACCTTTAGGCATGAATACTTATGCTTCTTGAGGCACATGTATCAGCTTAATTGGTGATTTTTTTTTTTCTTTTTTTTTATGAGGCACAAGGTCTTTGTCTTAGAATCCTAGATATGCATTTGGTATGCACATTTCATTAAGGTAAAAATTAAGACTAACTACTTATTCAATTTCTCTCCTATACCTAAAAATTTAAACAATTTATTTATTTTGACCAAGTTTTTAGAAATCCTAATCATGATTTTCCTAATCCTTAAAACTAACTTAGGTTTCTTTCAAAAAAATAAGTCAAAATACTGTCCTTTTTATAACATTTTTTTTAAATTTTTTTTTATTATCAAATTTGTTAGTGTCTACTTATGTTAGTATGTTAGTAAAGCCCACCCCCACACTTATCTCATGCATTGTCCTCAATGTATGAATGAATGCATATATGCATGAAACAGAACAAGGGAAGGCGGAAGTTACCTTAAGGTGGTGGTTCCGGTGGTGGTCTAATTGGTCCACGAAATGCGGCCCAAACAAGATAACGTGGTAGTTCACGGGACCTACCTTTATTGACCTCTTTTTTATTTACATATTTACAGTCCCCAGAATGAATAGGATCATGGAAGATCCTCTCGTGAAACTTACTCCCTTTACATGACCAGTCCTGAAAAATCATCACAGAGTCATGGTCTATACCTATGTCCAACAAAAGAATGTGACCTGGTAAAATGGTTGACTTGGACTCAAGAATGATAGGTTCAGGATCTAATACCGACTCAGGAAAGAAACTCAAATCAAGTAAAGGTTCAGGAGTCGGGCTAGGATCAAGAAGTGGGTCCAAGTCAAGAAATTGAAACTCAAGTCTACAATCATTTTCCCACAATGGAATGTGACTCAATGTTGGTGATTCAAGTTCAGGAATGATAGGTGTGGGAATCAAAACTGACTCTAAAATATTACCTAAGTCGGGTAACAAAACAGGAGTCAATAATGATTCGGGAATTTGAACTTGATCATAGATTTGGAATCTAGGTCACATATCTCATTAGTTTCAATCTCATAAAAATGGGAACTTGCCAATTTTTCCATGGGACTTTCAAAATTGCACAATTGGTCAAGTTCAATATGATCATCAAAAATGGGTGATTCAATTTCATGATCTATGGGTATGGGAATAAATGTTGGCTCAGAAAATTGGTCCAAATTGGGTAAGGATACTGGAGTCAACATAGATTCGAAGATGGAAACTGAATCGCAAAGTTGGGGATCGGGTTCACATTCATAATCTAATTCAGTCTCATTGAAATTAAAACTAGCCAATTTGTCCAAGGATTGGGATTGAGCAAGTTCATATTGATGTGATGAAATTGAATTTTGATCAAGGTCTTCTAAACAGAATGATTCTTGGTTCCTATCAAGATGCTCAAGAATGTTTGAAAGTCTAGAAATTTGATCATTCATTGTATTTTGCAACCGATCCACTTTTTCTTCTAACCCATCGAATAGATCAATGGAGGACTGAAACCTTAGTGATGTGGGAAAAGACGTATATGAAGATAATGGTTGAACAGGTGGTTGACCATATGGCTCAGGGGTGTTGAATTCCCATTGACTCTGTGAAGAGTAGTGATGATTATTCCAATCTTGTTCATAGTATTGGGACTGGGGCATGTAATGATTCGGATAAGACCAATCTGGCACACTAGGTTGGTCAAAGTTATGATATGCCGGGTTGGTAATATCCGAATAAGAGGTTGCTGTGTAATATGAATCCTCATTAAAATTGAAAAAATTATTGTTATAGGCCATATCACACAAAGCAAACAAAAGAAAAAAAAAACAAACAAAAAAAAAATTTCTAACCTAAGTTAGGGTAGACCTAGACGACTCCTAACTGGTTAGACTGTCCACGGGAGGTAGGGTGTAGACTTTGACCACAAGTTATTCAGCCAGGTCGGGGCAAGAGTGGTGGGAGGTTTTCCGTCAAAGACGTTCCTTAATTAAATAACCACCACACTTCGGGCTTTCGGCCCTCAATCCCCTTCCTAGACACTGATTTGGCAGGAGTCAACTTCCAACACCGTTCCCCCTTAGGATAATCTCCTAATTGAGTCCGAGTGTCCCTAGGGCCAACGTCTACTCAGTTTTAGTTAGGCTTGGGTTAGTGAGTGCTCGGGATATGATTTTTGGGCTAAGGAAGGGTGATGAAATCCCCACCTTATCTTGTTAATGGGTTATGCCCTTAAGATGAATTAGTGCAAGTGTACAAGATAAGTAGATAAGATTCACTCAAAGCAGAAAATCAACCAAGAGATGAGTCCTATTCTACATGCAATGCGTACGTACCTTGCTTCTCCAGCACTCTTCAACAGTAAAAATAAAGGAATTGAAAAGACACGTGCTTAATATGCAAACGTCTAATCAATTTTATCTTTAACAACAAATAATTTACTGTTGAATTAATTAGCAGTATACAGGTTTATCACAGAACAAACCCAACAGAGCAGAAAACAGTATTTGCAATTTGCAGAATCCTGCAAAAATTTCAGTGAGTAATCCTCTACTGTTGCCGCGTTTCCGCGGCTATGGCCACGGATCCGCGGCAATACAGTAGTCTCTGATGCTCTGCCTTCGAGGGCAGAGGCACAGAGGAGCTATATGTCCACTGCTGCTGCTGTATTTCTGTTTCCTGTTCTCCAAACCTGCAAACAGAAAAGAATAAAGAATTAGTTAAAAATTAAAATTTTGTTTTAGAGATAAACTTACCGTCCCTCCCCGGCAACGGCGCCAATTTGTTGACTGAATTTTCCTGCACACAAAAATATAGTATTTTAGAATATGATGTGCAAGTCTCAGTTCTAATCCGCGGTAGCAGGGCTATGCGGGTCGTGATCCTCAAGGAGGGACTGCGATGGAAGCGTTAAGCAAGTTATCTCTAAAAATTATCTTTTTATTATTAAGTAGTGGTATTTACAATGAATCGGAAAAGAAAGAATTGGGAGATAGTGATTTAATCTACAAAAAGAAAAGAAAAGAAAACTAACCTTGGTTGGAGAAAATATGTGAAAACCTAACACTTTCTACCTTATTTCGGAGGCGTTGAACGCATAAATCATGGGATCGATCTCAGTCCGCTGTTCGCATTAGATCATCAAGCCTTGGGCAAGTATGAATTGATACGCCTCGAGGAGGAGAACATCTCCATGGAATATCGTTGGCACCACCAAGATTTGTTATACTTGTGGTTCGGTAATCGCTTGCATGCTCATCAAAGATCAACAGAAATAAAGTAGAAAAGAAAAAGAGAACAAAAAGAAAAGTAAAGCAATGACATAAATAAAAATAAAAATTACCTTCATTACTTGAAACAATGGAGAAGAGAAGCATACATCAGTGTCACCCTCAACATAGCCATCTCCCTCTCTTGAAAATAAAAAGAAACCCTAATTACAAAACTAGAAGAAAGAAGAGAAACCCTAAAACCCTAACTTTGGCCCTTGGCTCTGCCTCTGGACGCTCTGTACGTTGCACTGCAGGGGTATTTATAGGTGCAGAAGGCCGAGGAGTCCTGGATAAACTTGCCCACGAAATCTGGGATTCGAACTCATCCACTTTGCCGCGGAATTGCGGCTTTTGCCGCGTTTCCGCGGCAGTCTGGTGGCAGATTGCCACGCGCTTTGGCGCGTGGCTTCTCCTGGTCCGTTCATCTGGGCGCTTGCTTCGGAAGTATGATCCTGGCTCTCCATATTGGGATTTCGAGATAACTTAGTAATCAAGTTACCTTGATCTCAATTATCCCAAATCTTTTATCACGAATTTCCTTCTTATCTTTGGCTTTTATGCTCATCCTGCAAGAGTTTAGGGTTGGGTAGAATTCTATCCTTCCCTCATCTTTAATAATTGCAACTTTAGCCCTTGCATAATTGCACTTTGACAATTGATATTTGCACTTTTACACCTGGGCTTCAAATTTTACACCTGGGCTTCAAATATGGGCTTTTGGGCTTCATTAGGCTTTATTTCTTTCTTTTTATTATTTCGAGGCCTGCACACAATAAATCACAAAATATTAATAAATGTGCAGAATTATATAAATAAATATGAAAATGTGACGGTAAATATGATGATAAAAATACACTTTTCACTACCAATCAAGCTTCAATAAAGGATTTAAAGTCAAGTTTTGGAGCTAGCACCGGTTGATTCACGAGCCTATGCATAAGACCACATCAAGAGTTGAGCTCGTTGGATCGTGTTTGGACCAAGTCTAGAAGATGAGAAGGCTTCAAGTGAAGACTTCAAGAAGATGAAGACTTGTGTCTAGGTATAAGATTTTTGTTTTTAGATAAAATGTAAATGATAGAATAGTTGGTGGATTGCTCAAGTATATATCACACACACACTCTTGATTTAGTTGTCTTTTCATAAAAGAATTTTCAGATTTAGAAAAGACTTTCTTTTTGGAAAAATACTATTTTGGTTTTGGTGTTTCCTATATACATGCCTTTAACCAAAACCAAGTTTAATGCTTAATGTCAAAAACTTAGATATTTCATCTTATTTGTGTAGTGGATCATATCCATACACACTATGCTTTAATGAGTTCAAAATATCTAGTTTTTGTATTTAAAGGAGTTTTGGAAAATACAAGTTTTCATTTGAGCCAATATTTTCCTACTTACAAAAATAGTCCAATCTTTTATAACATGCCTTGATTTTGTGCAAGCATGTTTGTTTATAAAAGTATATTGGTAAAACTATTTTTGTAGATTTTTATGTATTTTATGGGATTTTTATGTGAGCCAAAAGACCAAGTTTTAATCCCAGATTTTCTGTTCCAGGCTTCAGCCAAGTCGACTAGTCGACCTACCAAGTCGACTAGGGCTGAAGTCGGTCGACCGGCTCGGTCGACCGACGTGCACGACGTGCACGCCTTGACCTGGCAGATGGCCGGGTCGACCGACCCAGTCGACCAGAACTGAGAGCAGTGCTCTCTGTTCTTTTCGGCCGACCGGGCGGTCGACCGGAGGCTCCAACGGTCGGATTTTTGACCGTTGGCGGTCGACCGGGCGGTCGACCGGAAGGCCTGACAGACCCCAACGGCTAGTTTTTCTTAGCCTATAAATTTGGGGGTTTGGGCATTATTTTTCACCAAGATTTCTAGTGGACTTTGAGCCAGTTTTTCTCATTCCTTTAAAAGAGTTTTCTCCACTAAATAGAGAGCTAATACTTCCAATCAAAAGGGAAGAATTTATCAAGAGTGTTAAAAGTGATTCTTTGAGTTTTTCCTCCACCATTCTCATCCTAGTTTTCTCACACAAACACTTGAGCTATCCATTGATTATTCATTCTATAGGAGTGTTGTAGTGAGAGTGCTTTTAGGTGATCAAAGAGTTGTGATCACCAAAGACTTGTTCTTTGTTCTTTGAGGAGGCGGACAAGTGTGTTCGCGGGTGGTTTAGAGTTCGGTTGTGAACTCTTGGTTTGAGGTGCGGCCTCGGCAAGCTTGTGGGGCTTGCGTGTGTACGGGACTAGGGAGTCCGAGGGATTGTAGGTGTTACGGCACCAAGGAGAGATCCATTGGGATCGTGCATAGTGGAAATCCTTCATGTGTCGAAGGCGGGGATGTAGAGCAAGTGTGCTCGAACCTCGAAACAAATTCCTTGTGTTTGCGATTGCTCACTTTCTCTCTCTCTATCTCATTTATATCTTGCATACTTTTATTGTCTATCTTTATATGCTTGATATATTCATTTGTGCATAATTGTTATACTTGTGTGGGATTGTTTGCTAACACTTGTATTTAACCAAGAGAGCCAACGCAGCACCTCAACCCATTCAAGGGGAATCTAGAGGAGTTTGTCCAGAGCCCTTCACGGGAAATTCGGCAACACTCTTGTGTTATACGTGGTGTTTAGTGTAAAAGTTTTAATTAGGTCATAATTGTTTTTAGCTTCCACATTATTTGGCATTAAGTGACCATTAGATTAGCCATCACCTATTCACCCCCCCTCTAGGTGATTTACACACTCAAGTCGACGAAATTTCTCCCAACATTTCTCGGAGATGTGATTACTGCGTCCACAGTACCTGCATTGCCAGGGTTCTTTCTCAGAGGCACTCTGTCTGCCTCCTACGAGCTACATCCACCGCTAACAAAGCCACATCCTCGTCCTCCAAAATCGCGGCCACAAACACGACATTTGCCATGTCCAGAAATCATTGCAGACTGCTGAATAGATTGTGCAGAGAAAATATCAACTCCAGTAGATACTCGCATAACTCTCGAGAAGGTGGTAGTCAACGTGAAAATATAATCTCCTCTCAGAATCTGACCCCGCACCTGGGATCGTAGTGTAGGACTCAAGCTAGATAAAAACTTTGACATTACGAGATCCTGATGATACCCCCCAGTATCGCCGCATCAGTAACAGCAAGTTGTTGCATCTCTAGCTCATCAATCAGACATTTTAGTTCACCATAGAACTCAGGCACAGATCTGTCTCCCTGTTTGAGCTCAAACATGCACTCATAGATCTTAAACACCCTCAAGGGATTCTTCTCATTATCATACATTTTTAGTGTATCCCACATGTCCTTAGTAGTAATCAGGAACATAATACTACCACTAATCCTCTCCTCTAGACTGTTGAGAAGCAATGTATTACAGAATAATCTTCAGTAAGCCAAGTCACATATGTGGGATCTGTATCAGCAGGTGGAGGCTATATGAGATGAGCCAATTTGTTTTGAGCGCCAATAAATATGTGGAACGCCTGCGCCCATAATAGGTAGTTGGGGGCATTCAACTTCACCGTAGTCCCCAACATCGTCTTGGGATAGAAGTTTCAACATCGAAGAGGGGGTCATAGTGGAGGATGAACTTATAGTCTCAGACATAATAGCCAATCAGAGAAACCACCAGAAAGAGAGCCCAGAGGGGGAAAAAGGAGAAAAAGAAGAAATGAAGAAAGAAATAAGAATTTGCACAATAAAAATAATTAGCTAAAAATATCAAAAAAATAGAAAAATATAAACAATAGTCTACAATAATTTTACTTTCTATGATAAAAATTTTAGACTAATACCAACATAAATTAACTCAAAACCACCCACTTTAAAGCCATTTCCTTAACGATAAATTCAGACCGTTAAGCATTTTAATGGTTTAGAGCCTTTTAAAAATCCAATAAAAATTAAAAATTAGTTTAAACTAAACCTACTAAATTCATTAAACCCCGAGGATCATATTCTTAGCCCCCAAACTAATTAATTAAGGTCAAAACCCTTATAATTCCCAAGTAAAATATCCTTTTAAAAATCTAACAATTTCTATTGAAATGAACCATGTATATTATCGGGGTCTTATGATTTCAGTGCTTGGACTTGGGATCAAATTCAGGTGAGTGTTCTTTTTCTCCTTCAGTTAAACAAGAATTTTAAGATAAATGATTTTTATTTTGTTATGTAATTATGCTACTAAAATTTTCTAAGATAATTGTGAGTATTATTTCCTCATTCACTATTGTTAGAAATATATATATATATATATAATATATATATATATATATATATATATATATATATATATATATAATATATATATATATATATATATATATATATTGCTTGTTTTATTTCAATATGCTTTATTATACCAATATGATTACCCGTATCATTTCATGAGGTACCAGTGAGTGTTCACTTTGATTACATAACTTACTTGAGTGTCTTTCAGTATCTTTTCATGTGTTAGTTGTTTGACGTTATTGGCTCAGGATTAGTTGTGGTATAACCTTGAATCGTGACTTCGATCTATAATTGACTGATCTAGTTCATATTTAAGGACAAACAGCATCACTCATATGTAGTATTTATCGGACAATTATTTGGTGAATTGAAACTTGCAAAATAATTACATGTTGATTGATTGGTGAGTCGATGGGGTTAGATTGTCAGGTATTAGTTTCTTATATGTTCATGGTATTTGGAGTACTTGGTACTTCTTGATGTTACCTTATTCATATTGAGCATTATATGTATATAGTTGGATCTTAGTATTGTGATATGGGACTTGTCATTTCATGTGTAACCGTTTTGGATTCAGATTTAGTTGTGATAAATCTTAGAATATAAATTGATTGATTTTGACGTTGATTGGCTCATGATTGAAATTAAAATTCTTTTTTTATGTGGAGTATTTATCAGACTTGATATTTATGTACTAGATGATAAGTTAGATGAGAATTCATTGTATTCTGAGTGTATTATATATGAAGTTACCTTATTAAAAGGCTGATCTTCTGATACTTGGACTGATATTGACTTAATTAGAGTTAGAATTGATTGACATGAGGATTAGTGTTCATTTCAGAGGATTTTGATCGGTGTTCTGATGAGATTGATGTAGTTGGATCTGTAATAGTGGGTATTCCCTATTTTACTCCTGATTGTACTGTTTGAGTATTGATGTCTTATTGATATAAATTATCAGACATAAAGGCATCTCAGTTTTCATATTTCTTGAGGAGTAGGCACAGATTAGGTTGACCTGACCTGATGGCATGTATATACATAATTGACTAGTTATTTGAATTTCTGGATCTTGAGTTTAAACTAATGAAGGTGAGAGTGTATGATGGTCTTAATTAAGATTGGATAGTGATGATTAATTAGATATAAATGAGTATGTATTTTATATATTGGGACTTGGATATATCGATGACTTTGAGGATCCGAGTTGATTAAATATTTTTCCCAGATTATTCTATTCATGCTAGCTGGTTATTACTTATTCTGAATATCATGATTTACTTAAAGAACTTGACTCATTATATATGACATCTACTTGATAACTATATTGTCCATGTTATGAAAATTGCTGGGAAAATATTGTATACGGTAACAATACCCTCATGTTATACTTGTTACATGTCATGTTATACAGGTATCCTGTTCACTGATATTATATATCCTGTTATACTGGTATCCTGATTACATATATTGACGTTGTTACCAATCGAGTTATCTCAGTGGTCTAGGTAACATGTATATTAAATAATCTTGATAAACTAATGACAAGATATTAACAACTTACACGGGGATTGAGAAAATTGATGGAGGAGACATCGTCTGTATTTTGGGTGGACCTAGATATAGGTTGTGTAAGATCACCTAGAGGGGGGGTGAATAGGTGATGGCTAATCTAATGGTCACTTATGAACAAATAATGCGGAATTAAAACTAAGTTGACCAAATTAAACTTCTTTTAATTAAACACTTATGTATAACACAAGAGTGTTGCCGAATTCCCCTTGCGAGGCTCTGGACAAACTCCTCTAGATTCCCCTTGAATGGGTTGAGGTGCCGCGTTGGCTCTCTTGGTTGAATACTAGTGTTATCAAGCAATCCCACGCAAGTATATAACAATTAAGCACAAGGGAATATCAAGCATGTAATAGTAAAGACAATGTAAGTAATGCAAGATATAAATAAGACAATAAGAGAAAGAGAGCAAGAGATAGCAATCGCAAACACAAGGGTATGTTTCGAGGTTCGAGCACACTTGCTCTACATCCCCGCCTTCGACACACGAAGGATTTTCACTATGTAAGATCCCACCGGATCTCTCCTCGGTGCCGCAACACCTACAAGCTCTCGGACTCCAAAGTCCCTTACACACGCAAGTCCACCGACTCGCCTAGGCCGCACCTCAAACCACCAAGAGTTCACAACCGAACTCTAACCACCAACGAGCACACTTGCCCGTCTCCTCAAATACAAAGGAAATCTCTTTGGTGATCTAACACTTGATCACCAATTACAAACTCACTACAACACTCTCCCTATAGGATAGATATACAATGGAAGCTCAAGTGTAGTGTGAGAAAAAACAAGGAAAGAAAGCTTTGATGGAAAACTCAAGAAAAATCTCTTTTACACTCTTTGATAAAACTCTCCTTTTAATTGGAAGTATTAACTCTAATTTTGTGGAGAAAAACCCTTCAGAAAGACTGAGAAAAACTAGCTCTAAGGTCTCCAAAAATCTTGTGTTGAAACAATGACAAAGCCCCCTTTTATAGGCTGTCAGAAAATAGAGCCGTTGGGGCTCTGTCAGTGCTTCCGGTCGACCGGTCCGGTCGACCGGCAACGGTCAAAAATCCAACCGTTTCAGCCTCCGGTCGACCGGCCCGGTCGACCGAGCAACAGGAGAAGAGAGTAAACTCTCTGTCGGTCGACCGGTCCGGTCGACCGATAATTCCCGAGAGCAAAGCTCTCTTAAGCGGTCGACCGGTCCGGTCGACCGTCCTCCAGTGCACACAGGCGTGCACGCTGTGCACGTCCGGTCGACCGACCCGGTCGACCGGCCTCTGTCAGTTCTGAAAAAATCAGAACTGCCAGAACCTGAAAATTTGGGATTAAGGATAGGTCTTTTGGCTTAGTAAAAATCCCATAAATACTTAGAAATTCTACAAAAATAGTTTTATGATATAGAAACATGCTTGCACAAAATCAAGGCATGTTATTGAAGATTTGATTTTTGTAACTTGGAAATATTGGCTCATAATAAAAACTGTTTTTCTAAAACAACATGTTTTTCCAAATTCCATCAAATACAAAAAACAAGATATTTTGAACTTATAAAGCAAAGTGTGTATGGATATGATCCACCACACAATCAAGATGAAATATCTAGTTTTTGACATAAAGCACTAAACTTGTTTTGGTTAAAGGATATGTATATAAGAAATTACCAAAACCCAAAGTAGATATTTTTGTCACAAGGAAAATCTCATCAAATACAAAAACAAGATATACTTTTAAAGCATAGTGTGTATGGATATGATCCACTACACAAATAAGATGAATATCTAGTTTTTGACATAAGGCTCTAAACTTGGTTTTGAAGGACATGTATATAGGTAACATCAAAAAACCAAGAAATGTATTTTGTCCAATGAAAAATCTTTTTACCAAAAAGAAAGAGTCTTTTCTAACTAAAAATTCTTTTATGAAAAGACAATTAAATCTCAAGAGTGTGTGTGTGATATGACTTGAGCAATCCACCAACTATTCTATCCTTTACATTTTAACTAAAACAAACAAAAATCTTATACCTAGACACAAGTCTTCATCTTCTTGAAGTCTTCACTTGAAGGCTTCTCATCTTCTTGACTTGGTCCACATGCAATCCACCGAGCTCATCTCTAGATGTGGTCTTGATGCATAGGCTCGTGAATCGACCGGTGCTAGCTTCCAACTTGACTTTAAATCCTTTGTTGAAGCTCCACACCTACTAAGATCTTGATAAAGAATCTGTCACTAATTAAACACAAGATCATTAGTAATCATAACTTCATGAGTTGATCATCATCAAAACTAGGGTGATGGGCCTTTGGGCCAACAATCTCCCCCTTTTTGATGATGACAAAACTTATGACGTTATATATGCATGGATTAAAGTAAAGCTTCAAAGAAGCTCCCCCTTAACTCATGCATACAAAATAAATAATAAATATGATCATGAAGCACATGAATATGGATGCAAATATGGAGATGCAACAAGCATAAATCAAAATCTTTTTACTCCTATTTGCATAAATCAAACACATATGCATAAATACAAAATCTTTTTACTCCTATTTGCATAAATCAAAACACATATGCATAAATACAAATCTTAATTCCCCTTAAGTAAGAAGGACAAATACTTCTCCCCCTTAAGCAAGGAAATCATGCATATATATCAAAACAAAAACACAAATACTTCTCCCCTTTTTGTCAAGCATCAACAAAGGGTTCAAAGTAAAATCAAATCAACAAATTTTCTCCCCCTTTATGTCAAAAATAAAGAAGTCAAGGAGGGGCAATACAAATCAAAAATTTTGAATTTTTCTCATCAAAACAAAATCATTAATTCTATTTTATCAAAACAAATTTTGAATTTTCTCTTTGATATCAAATAAAAAATATTGATACCATTTTAAAATCTAATGCATAAGCTTGAAAAATAAGATTTGAATTAAGCTTAGCATTAACAACACATGAAGAATTCGAACTAGTTAAATGAGAGACAACTAGTACGAAATCCTTCTATCAAGGAATAAATCTAAGGATTTTCATGAAATAGCAATGAAACACAAAACACTCAAACACTCTAATCTATAAAGTCCAAATAGTTTCAAAAGAAGTGAGTGTACTAATGTTATGTGAAACATGGCATCATGAAAATGGCAATAAGGTACAATATTCCTTAGAAAATCATAAACATCAAAATCATCTCACATTTTTTATTAAATCATTGAAAACAAAATCTATATGTCAAGATATATGTATGTTTTGACAATACATGAAATATACATACATATCTCTTAAACTCAAGTGAGTCTATATGAATGGATTTGCATTGAAGGCAAAAGACTCAAGAGTTATACATGTATATTTTAAGGTTTGGCAAAATACACATATACATGAAATAAAAGGCACATGATCATAAATCAAATCCAAAAGGTGAACATAAGTTTAAATATGTATGAATCATCAAAACTAAGCAATACAAGTACATTTCAAGGGTTCAAATAAGCATTTAAGCACACTTACTAATAGATCTTTTTGAGGCCCATGATATGTTCAAGTATAAATCCTAGTGTTGACAAAAACTAACATATAAACTAATATTCAGATCATGAAGCATTAAATTTTAAGAAAAATTGAATCATGTGACAATGTCAAAAACTATTTGAAGAATACATAACTAGTATAAATTGTTTTTGAAAACTAGTTAAAGATCCTTCAACTATGTCAATCATATGTTTTTCATGAATGAGACTAAGTACATAAAAATCCAAGCACTCATAGTCCATAAAGCTCATAAATATATTTTTGAATAAAAGATGAGTGTTCAAAGGTTAAGTAAATAGTATTTCATGAAAGTTGTCATTGAAGCTCAAATCACATAGAAATCATTGTTATCAAATCAACACAAAATCATTTTTATTAAAAAAACTACAATCTTCATGGTATATGTATGAATTATACAAATCTAACAATACACATACATATCCCAAAATTGTAAAAGAGTCTATCAAATATTTGCATGAAAGCTAGAGACTCACGGGTATACATGTATATTTATTAGATTTGAATTAAACACACATATACATGAGGTAAGATCAAAGATAGGCATAACAAGTATAAATGACCGAATCATCAAAACTAGCCTATACACATGCATATAGTGGACACAAATGAGCATGAAGTTCAAATATATATGAGTCAATTGTAGTTCACTATTCATATATGTATAAATGCAAGTTTTGACACATTCTACATTTAAGCATGTAAATGCCACATGAAGCATATAAAATCTTAAAACATGAACATGCTATGAATGATATTATGAAAGTAAAAGCATGTACATAACTAAAATAGGAGTTTAGAAATTGTTACCAACTCCAAAACTCCAAGCATGGTGGTCTTTCCCACCAAAATCTCCTTGATAGCAATGCATCCAAAAGTTTGTCCATCATGTCCATTGCATCCGCTATCAAGGCACCAATCCTCTCACGTTTTGTGAGAGCCCTCACCTACATCAAAATCAAAGGGTGGGGGTTTTGGTACCCATACTTTCTTGGGTCCTTTGGGGTTAGCTTTATTGTAAGGATCCCAAAATCTTTTAAAATATAAATGGGGTTTCTTATCAAAACAAAATTTTACTAAATGGCCTTTGCGGCCACAATGTGTACATATGTACACCTTAGCATACTTATGTGTAGGAGTGTGATCATGTTGTGCAACATAAGCATGAGCATGATGTGTATGTGCATGAGCATGAGGAACTTGTTTCTTTTGAAACAAGGATTCCAATCTAGTATGATTGAATGCACATGAGCTCAAATTAGAGCTCAAATTATCAATTTTATTTTTCAAATTTTTAATCTCATTTTTATCAATGTGTGCATGAGAAGCATAATGAGATGAAGAGTCAATTTTCTTTTTCTTTTGAAAAACATTATCCTTTTCTTTTTCAACAAATTTTCTTTTTAAAGACTTATTTTCTTGCAAAACAACTTTTTTTTTTTCCACCAAATCAATCTTATTTTTCAAAATAATGTTCCCTTCACATAAATCATTCAATTTTGTAAGCAAGGAAACATTCTCATTTTTTAAATCTTTGTTTCTTTTTCTAAGCATGCCATTTTATTTTCTAATGAATCTTTTTCATTAATCATGCATCAAAATTCTTTTTCAAATTGTTGTTGTCCTTTTCTAAACATGCAATGTTAGATTTAAAAGAATCTTGTTCTATATGCATGCAAGCAATTTTCTTTTCAAATTTTATTATTCTTTTAATCATGTCATATTTCTCAAGCAATAATTGGCAAAATGTATTAAGCTCATCATATGACATATTAACATCCTCATCCTCGGATTCGGTATTTACCTCAAGGGGGTTATCCCCTTGGACCATATAGCATACGTTGGAGATGTCGCTTCCAACGTCCGAATCGCTCCCCGCATAGTATTGTTCATTTTCGCCAAGGGAGATCAAGGTATTCCAAACTACAAAAGCCAAATCAAGATTAGCAACCCTAGATAAATAAACATCATTTAGGGTAGATCTTAAAGCATGTAGGGCTTTTGTATTAGCCTCAATGTTCTTACCATTTAAGCAATATTCTTTATTAGTTGTGGCAAGATATACACTAAGGCCAAGTCCTTTGAGGAACAAAGACATCTTAACCTTCCAAATTTGGATGTTAAGAATGTCAAAGGTGGGTGGTGACATGAAGTCCATTGTGTGTGTACAAATCTTGTGATTAGCCTAAAAGAGGATCTTTAACTCTTAGGTGTTAGACCCAATATCAAGAGCACTAGCTCTGATACCAATTGTAAGATCACCTAGAGGGGGGGTGAATAGGTGATGGCTAATCTAATGGTCACTTATGAACAAATAATGCGGAATTAAAACTAAGTTGACCAAATTAAACTTCTTTTAATTAAACACTTATGTATAACACAAGAGTGTTGCCGAATTCCCCTTGCGAGGCTCTGGACAAACTCCTCTAGATTCCCCTTGAATGGGTTGAGGTGCCGCGTTGGCTCTCTTGGTTGAATACTAGTGTTATCAAGCAATCCCACGCAAGTATATAACAATTAAGCACAAGGGAATATCAAGCATGTAATAGTAAAGACAATGTAAGTAATGCAAGATATAAATAAGACAATAAGAGAAAGAGAGCAAGAGATAGCAATCGCAAACACAAGGGTATGTTTCGAGGTTCGAGCACACTTGCTCTACATCCCCGCCTTCAACACACGAAGGATTTCCACTATGTAAGATCCCACCGGATCTCTCCTCGGTGCCGCAACACCTACAAGCTCTCGGACTCCAAAGTCCCTTACACACGCAAGTCCACCGACTCGCCTAGGCCGCACCTCAAACCACCAAGAGTTCACAACCGAACTCTAACCACCAACGAGCACACTTGCCCGTCTCCTCAAATACAAAGGAAATCTCTTTGGTGATCTAACACTTGATTACCAATTACAAACTCACTACAACACTCTCCCTATAGGATAGATATACAATGGAAGCTCAAGTGTAGTGTGAGAAAAAACAAGGAAAGAAAGCTTTGATGGAAAACTCAAGAAAAATCTCTTTTACACTCTTTGATAAAACTCTCCTTTTAATTGGAAGTATTAACTCTAATTTTGTGGAGAAAAACCCTCAGAAAGACTGGGAAAAACTAGCTCTAAGGTCTCCAAAAATCTTGTGTTGAAACAATGACAAAGCCCCTTTTATAGGCTGTCAGAAAATAGAGCCGTTGGGGCTCTGTCAGTGCTTCCGGTCGACCGGTCCGGTCGACCGGCAACGGTCAAAAATCCGACCGTTGCAGCCTCCGGTCGACCGGCCCGGTCGACCGAGCAACAGGAGAAGAGAGTAAACTCTCTGTCGGTCGACCGGTCCGGTCGACCGATAATTCCGGAGAGCAAAGCTCTCTTAAGCGGTCGACCGGTCCGGTCGACCGTCCTCCAGTGCACACAGGTGTGCACGCTGTGCACGTCCGGTCGACCGACCCGGTCGACCGGCCTCTGTAAGTTCTGAAAAAATCAGAACTGCCAGAACCTGAAAATTTGGGATTAAGGATAGGTCTTTTGGCTTAGTAAAAATCCCATAAATACTTAGAAATTCTACAAAAATAGTTTTATGATATAGAAACATGCTTGCACAAAATCAAGGCATGTTATTGAAGATTTGACTATTTTTGTAACTTGGAAATATTGGCTCATAATAAAAACTGTTTTTCTAAAACAACATGTTTTTCCAAATTTCCATCAAATACAAAAAACAAGATATTTTGAACTTATAAAGCAAAGTGTGTATGGATATGATCCACCACACAATCAAGATGAAATATCTAGTTTTTGACATAAAGCACTAAACTTGTTTTGGTTAAAGGATATGTATATAAGAAATTACCAAAACCCAAAGTAGATATTTTTGTCACAAGGAAAATCTCATCAAATACAAAAACAAGATATACTTTTAAAGCATAGTGTGTATGGATATGATCCACTACACAAATAAGATGAATATCTAGTTTTTGACATAAGGCTCTAAACTTGGTTTTGAAGGACATGTATATAGGTAACATCAAAAACCAAGAAATGTATTTTGTCCAATGAAAAATCTTTTTACCAAAAAGAAAGAGTCTTTTCTAACTAAAAATTTTTTATGAAAAGATAATTAAATCTCAAGAGGTGTGTGTGATATGACTTGAGCAATCCACCAACTATTCTATCCTTTACATTTTAACTAAAACAAACAAAAATCTTATACCTAGACACAAGTCTTCATCTTCTTGAAGTCTTCACTTGAAGGCTTCTCATCTTCTTGACTTGGTCCACATGCAATCCACCGAGCTCATCTCTAGATGTGGTCTTGATGCATAGGCTCGTGAATCGACCGGTGCTAGCTTCCAACTTGACTTTAAATCCTTTGTTGAAGCTCCACACCTACTAAGATCTTGATAAAGAATCTGTCACTAATTAAACACAAGATCATTAGTAATCATAACTTCATGAGTTGATCATCATCAAAACTAGGGTGATGGGCCTTTGGGCCAACAGGTTGCGCAGCCGAAAGAGGGTTTTACTGCAAGGCTTCCAGGGGGTGACTGGCACCCAGTCCTATTCTTGTTCCTGTTACACATGTTCCGAATTACCTTGCGGTAGGGCCTGGTTCAGTGCTAGGAGTCTGGACCGTGGTCTCGGATATGTATGGGACCCACCTAAAGCATGGACAATGTCTCCAACCTATCAGTTTCAATAACTTAAAACCTCGATTGACACGTGTGATAGGCGTAGTATGGATGCGTCTATTATTGGTGACAATTGGTGTTCGCTAACATAATAAATAATAATGTATTGTAATTGATTGTCTTTACCTGATACATGTATGTTTGTTGGACACCTGATGTTACACCTGACCTGATTGGACATCTGACTCTAGCACTGACTCACTCTACCTGGTTGATTTATAGATCATGCTAGACATCTGATTGAATGCCTGATTGGACACATACTCTACTGTGTGCTATCCACATTACTGTTTATTTACTTTCTTCATGCCATTTCTTATTCCAGTATATATAATTTCTTTATCTGCTTACATGTTATACGCATATGCACTTTTCAGTTTATTCTTACACATTCACTAGGAGCTCTGACTCCCTGAATTTGCATATCCAGATCTGTGGCTATTTATGACTAATCATGTATTTGGAGAGGATTTGCATGCATCTTGAAGAGCAGGAATCTCTCTTCTTGATTATAGGTATTGCTGATATTTTATTCATGTTATTCCTTGATTCTCTCTATATCGTATCGAGTCACCATTTCATATTCTTATTCATTTGCTATTATTGTGCTAGATATTTATATGTCATATTGCAGTAATTGATTATCTAGTATATTTTATAGCTTGTTCAAGTTACTTTAGGCATATCGTCTATACGTGGGGTATTCTCCTCGCGTATATACGTCGCCGACTCTTGTCGGACTCTGTTTTCATATATTTTGCGAAGCAGGACGAGACAGAATTTTCTTGGTATCAGAGCCAGGTTTACTCAAGGAGGACCTAGTTCTTATCAGTTACTTGTGACAAGTTATATTTACACTGCAGTATACATATACTATCCATACGATAATATTGACTCCATTTGGAACTGATCGTTCTCTCTTTTGGAATCCATCTCTTGAATCTATTGATATCCCTAATTCTATCTCTTCTTCAAGAGTAATTTTGGTTCCATCTTGATTCTTATTCTTCTTCCCGATTTCATTTCCTGATTTTGTCTCTTGAAATTGGTCACTCTATTCTGAAGCCAGTAACAGAGATCAGAGCGAACAGCGAAAGCGAGGTGGACCCATGATACAGTGAGAAGCGGCATGAAAGTTTTATCTTCTCCCTTGATCTTGATTTTCTATCATTCCCTACTTTATCGAAATTTCGAGAATGAAATTTTTATAAGGTGGGTAGAATGTAATACCCTAGTCTAAAATATTGTATTTTTTATTTTTCTAAAGTATTTATTTTATTTTACTAGTTATTTTATTATTATTTGTTATTCTTAGTATTGAGTGTTTCATTATGATTATAATTATCATTTCTATTTTTACGGTTATTTTAATTATTATTAACTATTATTGTTATTAATATTATTATTATGTATTGGTATTATTGTTGTTGATTATTATTACTAGGGTATTATTATTAGTATTTTAATAATAATATTTATTTCTATTATTACTTGGTTAATTATTATTATTATTTATCATCATTGTTATTATTAATATTATGGCATGAATTATTATTTTTTCCCCTTGATTCTTTTCCCCATACCTAGTTGTCTAAACCGAAATCCACCATCCCAATAATCTATAACCCAAAATCCCATCCTAATCTAAATCATATCTTATCTAATCTTTTCATAAATATTAACTAATCCTAATCTAAATACTAACAAAAATCTTATCTATCCTAACTTACACAAATTCAAATCTTATTTTCAAAATTAAAACCTTAATTAATTCTTTGCTAAACTACTCAGTCAAGCAGTTTGAACCCAACTGAAATTCTAATTTTTAAAATTCCTAATAATCTATAAAAAGTCTATACTACTCTTTTCTACCTTTGAAGAAAAAACCATGACCCATCTCTCCCACCTCCTTCTTTCTTTTCACCTCAAGCGGAGCAAGAACAAAAGGGATCTTGAAGTGCAGAAATTGAGGAACATGATAGGGAAGATCAAATCCAAGTAAGTAATCAATCTTCTCACAATTTATCTGATATAAAAAGTTTATTAAACATCATGTCTACACCATGATCTCTATGAATATTTTTATACATTAAAACTCAACCATAAATCTAACAAAAAAATACACGTGAAGATATACCAACCCATAGTTTAATTAAATATTTTTCTAGGATTTTTACAATAAAGGATTGCAAAAAAAAAATTCTGGCAGCTGCTCTCGGCCGAGAGTAGCTCGACTGCAGCAGTCCCAGGCTTGGCTGGCCTAGGCCAGGGTTGGCCCGACCCCGGCTGGCCGGGCCAGCTGGGCCACAACACAAGACTAGACCCTGTGCTCTCTCAAAAAAAAAAAAGAAATTTAACAGCCGCACCAGACCCGGCATGGCCCGGCTTGGCCTGGCCCGGGTCTGGCAAGGCTGGGCTGCACAGAGAGGCCCAGAGGGAAAAAAAAGGAAAAAAAAAAGAAGAAAGAAAAGAAGAAAGAAAGGAGAATTTGTACAATAAAAATAATTAGCTAAAAATAGAGAAAAATATAAACAATAATCTATAATAATTTTACTTTCTATGATAAAAATTTTAAATTAATACCAACATAAATTAACTCAAACCACCCACTTTAAAGCCATTTTTCTTAATGGTAAATTCAGACCCGTTAAGTATTTTAATGGTTTAAAACTTATTAAAAATCCAACAAAAATTAAAAATTGGTTTAAACTATACCTACTAAATTCATTAGACCTAGAGGATCATATTTCTAACCCCCAAACTAATTAATCAAGATTAAAACCCCTTATAACTCTTAACTAAAATATCCTTTTAAAAATCTAACAATTTCGATTGAAATGAACCATGTAATTTATCAGGGTCTTATGATTTCAGTACTTTGGACTTGGAATCGAGTTTAGGTGAGTATTCTTTTCCTCCTTCAGTTAAACAAGGATTTTGTGATAAATGATTTTTATTTTGTTATGTAATTATGCTATTTTTGAGATAACTGTGAGTATTATTTCCTCATTCACAATTGTCAGAAATATATATATGTGTTATTTGTTTTATTTTAACCTGTTTTATTATACCAGTTATGATTACTCATATCATTTCATGAGGTACCAGTAAGTGTTCACTTTGATTATAGAGTGCTTTTCAGTATCTTTTCATGTGTTAGTTATTTGACGTTCAGGGCTCAGGACTAGTTGTGGTATAACCTTTGAAATCACCTAGAGGGGGGGTGAATAGGTGATGGCTATATGAAATATGGCAATAATGCGGAATTAAAAATCTACTTAACAATATGCTCAAATTAAAAGACTTGCAATATAAAAGACAATAAATAGTGCAAGTAATAAGAGAGTTTGAGTTTAGAGAAAATTGAGCAAACGCAAACACGAGTATATGTTTCCGAGGTTCGAGCCACGCTCTACGTCCCCGCCTTCACACTGAACGATTTCCACTATTGTTGATCCCACTGGATCTCCAATACAAGAACACACTTGTCCTATCTCTCGTGATGCTGCAACACCACTTGGAGCACACTAGCTCGCTTGAGACCGATGCCTCTACAACTTCGCTCAAGAAGAAAGATGATCACACTTGATCACAAATAGCTCACTTAGCACAATCCTATAACCAATATGTAGAAGTAGAACTTGGGATTGTGAAGTGCAAATGACTAGAGTGAAGTAGAGGGATTTGCTTCAAGTAGGTGTTTGGAAATTTGGCTTTGAAAATCTTTTCTAAGATGCTTTTGAAAACTTGGAATTTTTGATGTAAATCTTGTAAAACTTCTTTTTTTTTATCATGTTGAAATGACCCACTATTTATAGGGGATGAAAGACAGGACAAAACAGCTAGAGAGATTCGTTGGGGTGAGATCCCAACAAAAACAGTCAGAAAATAGAGCTGTTGGGGTCTGTCAGAATTTCTGACAACTGCCGGTCGACCGGGCGGGTCGACCGTCAACGGTCATATTTCTGACCGTTGAGGGAAAACGGTCGGCCGCACGGTCGACCGAAACAAACAGAGAGCACTGACAAGTGCCCGGTCGACCCGAGCGGTCGGCCGACGTGCACACATGCACAGTCGTGCACGTCGGTCGACAGGGTCGGTTGACCGGTGACTGTCAGATCTGTTAAAACAGATTCTGAAAGAAGAAAAATTTTGGTTTGAAGGATTTTGGTTTAGGGATCTATATATGAGGTTCTAGACCTTATAAAACTAAGAGTATGATCATATATCAATACTCAAACGTGTTAGATCATTTTGATAAAAAATCCTTTTTAATAAACCTGTTTTTCTTAAAAACTGGTTTTCCAAAACATGATATTTCTAAAACGAATTTCCAACTTAGTTTTGACAAAATATTCTGAAATAAAGATTCTTTTTAAACCATGAAGCAAACTAAGTGTGTGTGAGTGACAATCCCAAATAATCTACCTCTATCATCTAGGTTTGACAAAATGTCTAAAAAGATAAGTAAAAATTAAATCTTGATCTTTTCTTCAATGTCTTGATCCCGAAGCTTTCTACCGTGCTTGGCTTGGGAATGCAAATCTTTAGCGGCGTCCAAACTTGTGAGTCTTGATAGTGGAGCCGTCAAATCAACTTGTTTTAAACCTGAAATTCTTTTAAACAAGATTGTTAAATACATAACTAAATATGGTTTGTTATCATCAAAATATCCATCGAAATATCGGGCTAAATGGCCTTTGGGCCAACAATCCCCCTTTTGATGATGATAAAACATATATAGTTATTACAAATATTTTGGGTAGAGACTTCAAGTGAAGCTCCCTGATTGAGGCCAAACCTGCATACAAAATACGAGATTATAGAACTTAAGAAAGGAAATGTGCAAGTGCTCAATTCTTCCGCTATAGCAAGTGGCTATGCGGGTCGTGATCCACAAGGAGGGTTTGCGATAGAAGCGTTTACAGTTTTATTAAAATCGTTATAAAAACCAAACGAGAGTTCTTCTCTGTTTTTAAAGTTAAGAAAAAGAAAAAGAAAGTTAATGGTTAAAGTTAAAAAGAAAGCGAGAGATGAAGAAGGTGGAAAATCAGAAAACGATGAAAAGCGACTATGTACAATGAAATGGAAAGAAGAATGAAAACGATTTGGAAGAAGTGGTTGGTGATCTAAACTAAGAAAGAAAAGAAAAGAAGTAAAGAAAAGTAAAGAGATACTTACCGAGGTTGAGTGATGACTTACCTGGAAACCGTTGCATGTTCTACCTTTACTTCGGAGGCGTTCAACGCATAGATCATAAGCTCGAGCTCAGTCCCCGTGCACATTATATCGTCACGCCTAGCAAGAACGAAGTGATGCGGATCTTGGAAGAGGAGAACGTCTTCATGAACTATCGCTGGCTCTCACGTAGCTTAGTTATACTTGCTTTGGAATTCACTTGTACACTCAACAACAACAACCAATGTAAAGTAGAAGAGGAAGACGAAACAAAGGAAACTACAAACATAAAAAGAACTTTTACCTTTATTAATTGCAGAGATAATGAAAGAAAGGAGTAGGGTACATCGTCGGTGTTACTCTCAACATCAGCCCCTCTCTCTTACTTACATGAATCTTCTTCTTCTACCCTAAGTTACATACAAATTACATAAAAAGAAAAGAAGAACCTAAACTATAAAGAATTAAAACTAGGCTAAATCCTAATCTGCATTGGCGTCCATTTTTCAGCGCAGATAATGGCCTTTATAGGCATAAACCCAACAACTAGGATCCCGGGGAGGTCGGGGGAGCAAACGCTCCCCCTAACTCCCCAAGATTGCCACGGAAACGCGGCCCAAGCCGCGTTTTCGCGGCCAGGGTGTGGCCAGATGGCCACACCCTATTGGTGGGTCTCTCTGGGGTTTCTTCTGGCTTTATCCTTTGTTGGTTTTGTCGTTTGAGCTCCGGATTCTGACGAAATGACCTTGGATTCTTGGCTTTAACCGATCGATTCTGAGAGGATTCTTCTCAACCGGTTTCAACCTCTTGATTTTGCCCTGATTTTATGTGTGCGAATTAACTCTGATTTAATTCAAAATTCTGGTGGGCTTTTAGGCTCATTTCTCTTCATCTCCTTAAGGATTGGGCCTGCAAATAAATCAAACAAATAATTAGGACAATGCAGGCTTTTATTCTAAAATGAGTATGGAAATGTGACATTAAATATGTAAAATTAGTGACCAATCACACCCCCATACCTATCTTTTGCTCGTCCTCGAGCAAAAACAACTAAATTATACTAGAGATTATTAGACCACTTTCGCAGGTCGCGCGATTGCACTGAGCATGTGCAACAAGCCGTTATACCTCTAGGTTCCCCCTAGAGGACGAGTTTTGTCTCGTGAGGGTTTTCAGCGGATTGCACCCACAAAATCCATAAAGAAAGGGAAATAAAGAGTTAGTATTTTCGAAAAGCATTTTGAAAGAGAAAAATATTTGAAATATGATTGTAAGATCTAAGCAATCTATAAGTTATAAGAAAACTGAATTTTTCATTCCTAAACTTAGTCGCTATTCAAAATTTGTTATCAATTAAACTAAGAAGTCAAATTGTACTTCTCATCTAGTCTATTACTTTACCCTAAGTCATATGCACCTTGTGACAGTGAAAATTTTTACTAAGGGTTCATTTACTCTAACTCTTATGCCTTATTTATTTATATATACCTTTTTTTTCTTTTTTTTTCTATTCCTCAATTTCCTTAGGCTTTCTAATCTGCCCATGTAACAAGCATTCAGTCGGTGACACCCAAACCGGACGGTTTTAGGGCACCAGGTGAGAAAACACCCCTAAGGACTTAAATACTCGAGCAGATAAGGCCACGAAACTAAGGTTTTTATTTATACGATGTACCCCTTTTAGGCGTGAATACTTATGCTTCATGAGGCCTAAAATACCCAGCTTAATCAGAGGATACACATTTTTTCCAAACTCATCTAATTATCTTTTGCATAAATACTAAGGCTTGCTTAGGCCAAAGCACCTAGCTAATCAATAATTAGACTTGTTTGTTTGTTTGTTTTTTTTTCAAACTTATCTAATCATCTTTCGCATAAATACTAAGGCTTGCTTAGGCCAAAGCACCTAGCTAATCAATAATTAGATTTGTTTATATATATATATATATTTTTATAAGGCATAAAAATCTTTGTTTTTGAACCCTAAGTGTGTAAGTGTATGAAGTGTGCATATTTCATCAAGGTAAAGATCAAGACTAAATTACTTTGACAAATTATCTTCCTAACCCTAAAAATCAAACAAATAATCTTATTTTGACCAAGTATAAGAAATCCTAATTTGGATTTTCTTATTCCTTAAAATTAACTTAATTTCTTACAAAAATAAGTCAAAATATTGTTTCTATTTTTCAAAAAGTTTTAAAAGTAAAGAAAAATGTCAATTTTTTTTTTAAAGAAAAAGAAAAGTTATGTTAGACCCTCCCCCACACCTATCTCATGCATTATCCTCAATGTATGAATTAATGCATAGATGCATGAAAAAGACAAAAGGGAAGGAAAAGGTTACCTTAAGGTGGTGGTTCCGGTGGTGGTCTGATTGGTCCACGAAACGTGGCCCAATCAACTTTTCTTGGGTCTCGGAGGAACCCACCAGCACTATCTTTAATATAACCCATTAAAAAGATATATCCATGAAGGATCTTTATTAAATATTTTACCCCATCTAATTTCCATATTTCATAACAAATTTCGGAGTCAAATTTGTCAACCACCTCGTCCCAGAAATGAGTGTGAAATGATAGAATGTTTGACTTGGACTCAGGAAGTGCGGGAACTAACACCGACTCAGGAAGGTGACTTAAGTCAAGTAAAGGTTCAGGAGTCGAAATAGGTTCAGGAATCGGGTCCAAGTCAAGAAATTGAAACTCTAGTCCACATGTATTTTCTAACAATGGAATGTGTCCTAAATTGGGTGATTCCAGTTCAGGAATGATAGGTGGAGGAATCAAAACTGACTCTAAAATATTACTCAAGTTTGGTAACACAACAGGAGGCAATATTGATTCAGAAAGTTGAACTGGATCACAGATTTGAGAATCTAGGTCACATATCTCATTGAGTTCAATATCAAAAAATGGAGAACTTGCCAATTTGTCAATAGGATCTTCAAAAGTGTATAATTGGTCAAGTTCAATATGATCCTCAAAGATGGGTGATTCAATTTCTTTATGAATTGGCACAGGATCCAATGTTGACTCCGGGAAAAGATTGAAGTCAGGTGAAGATACCGGAGTCATAATTGAATCAATAAATAGAATTGAATCACTAAGTTGGGGTTCAGGATCATAATCATTTTCAAGTTCTATTTCAAGAAAAGGAAAACTAGCCAAACTATCAATATCTTTTTCAAAATTTGGAGTTTGGGCATGTTCAAGTGGTTGTTCCGAAATGGAATCTTGATTTCCAAGACTACATGACTCTTCGGCTCTAACAGAATGGTAAGTGACATCAGGACGGTGGGAACGTAGAGATTCGACCATCATATCTATGTCACGATTTCTAGCATTTTGAGCATGAGTCATGGCTTCTAGCATCTTTTCATAGTTGATGGGTTCATTGTCTTGTTGAAAAGATGAAGAGTTGTTTTGGAAGTGGTATTGAAATTGTGAGTCCATCAGATTTTGTGATTGTTGTTTGGACTCACGCATACTCCGTTCCAAAATTGATGGTTTTTTATTTTGGACTGGTGGAATTGAGTATCTCTTGAAAATATTGTGGACTAGGTGGAGAAGGAGGACAAGGTGGTTGAAAATTGGACTCGGGGTAGGTGAATCTCCACTGACTCTGTGAAGAGTTGAAATCGTTATGGAAATTATAGTCATACGATGGGGGACATGGGTTATATTGATTCGGATAAGACCAATCCGGCACACTAGGTTGGTTAAAGTCATGATATGCCGGGTTGGTAATATCCGAAAAAGAGTTTGATGTGTAATATGGATTATTATTATAATTGGAAAAATTATTATTATAAGCCATATCACACAATGGAATACAAACAAATAAACAAACAAGAAAGGAAAAAATTCTAACCTAAGTTAGGGTAGACCTAGACCTAGACGACTCCTAACTGGTTAGACTGTCCACGGGAGGTTTAATGTAGACTTTGACCACAAGCTAATCAGCCAGGTCAGGGCAAGGTTGGTGGGAGGTTTTCCGTCAAAAGACGTTCCTTAATTAAATAACCACCAACCTTCGGGCTTTCGACCCTTAATCCCTTTCCTAGACACTGACTTGGCAAGAGTCAAGTTCCAACACCTTTCCCCCTTAGGATAATCTCCTAATTGAGTCCGAGATGTCCCTAGGGCCAACGTCTACTCATTTTAAGTTAGGCTTGGGTTAGTGAGTGCATGGATTCTGATTTTGGGCTAAGGAAGGGTGATTAAATCCCCACCTTATCTTATTATTGGGTGGTGCCCTTAAGATCAGTTTTTGTGCAAGTGTACAAGATAAATAAGATGCACTCTAAGCGATATAAATCAACCAAGAGATAGTCCTATTCTAGATGCAATGCAAACATACCTTGCTCCAGCACTCTTCAACAGTAAAAGTAAATGAATTGAAAAGACACGTGCCTAAAATGCAAACGTCTAGTCAATTTTTAACTTTTTGCAACAAACTTTTTACTGTTGATTATTAGCAGGTTTTTGTGATGGCATATAAAAAAATAAATAATTGCAGCAAACTAGAGTTTGCAAAGCTAGCAGCCCTGCAAAAACCTGTTAGTACAGCTCTTTATTGCCGCGGATCCGCGGCTTTTGCCGTGGAAACGCGGCAATTCAGAGGGCAATGGGTCTCTGCTTTCTAGAGCAGAGGCCCAATACCACTTGTATGTCACTGCAAACTTATTTTCCTGCTTTGCTTGCCCTGTAACCTGCAACAGAGAAGAAAATTCATTTAGTTCTAAAAAAAATTGCAATAAAAATTCAGATTTCAATAAAAACCGTTTTACCCTCCCCGGCAACGGCGCCAAAATTTGATTGAGGCCAAACCTGCACACAAAATACGAGATTATAGAACTTAAGAAAGGAAATGTGCAAGTGCTCAATTCTTCCGCTATAGCAAGTGGCTATACGGGTCGTGATCCACAAGGAGGGTTTGTGATGGAAGCGTTTACAGTTTTATTGAAATCGTTATAAAAACCAAACGAGTGTTCTTCTCTGTTTTTAAAGTTAAGAAAAAGAAAAGAAAGTTAATGGTTAAAGTTAAAAGAAAGCAAAAGATGAAGAAGGTGAAAAATCAGAAAACGATGAAAAGCAACTATGTACAATGAAGTGGAAAGAAGAATGAAAACGATTTGGAAGAAGTGGTTGGTGATCTAACTAAGAAAGAAAAGAAAAGAAGTAAAGAAAAGTAAAGAGATACTTACCGAGGTTGAGTGATGACTTACCTGGAAACCGTTGCATGTTCTACCTTTACTTCGGAGGCGTTCAACGCATAGATCATAAGCTCGAGCTCAGTCCCCGTGCACATTATATCGTCACGCCTAGCAAGAACGAAGTGATGCGGATCTTGGAAGAGGAGAACGTCTTCATGAACTATCGCTGGCTCTCACGTAGCTTAGTATACTTGCTTTGGAATTCACTTGTACACTCAACAACAACAACCAAGGTAAAGTAGAAGAAGAAGACGAAACAAAGGAAAATACAAACATAAAAAGAACTTTTACCTTTATTAATTGCAGAGACAATGAAAGAAAGGAGTAGGGTACATCGTCGGTGTCACTCTCAACATCAGCCCCTCTCTTTACTTACATGAATCTTCTTCTACCCTAAGTTACATACAAATTACATAAAAAGAAAAGAAGAACCTAAACTATAAAGAATAAAACTAGGCTAAATCCTAATCTGCATTGGCGTCCATTTTTCAGCGCAGATAATGGCTTTTATAGGCATAAACCCAACAACCAGGATCCCGGGGAGGTCGGGGGAGCAAACGCTCCCCCTAACTCCCCAAGATTGTCGCGGAAACGCGGCCCAAGCCGCGTTTTCGCGGCCAGGGTGTGGCCAGATGGCCACACCCTGTTGGTGGGTCTCTCTGGGGGTTTCTTCTAGCTTTATCCTTTGTTGGTTTTGTCGTTTAAGCTCCGGATTCTGACGAAATGACCTTGGATTCTTGGCTTTAACCGATCGATTCTGAGAGGATTCTTCTCAACCGGTTTCAACCTCTTGATTTTGCCCTGATTTTATGTGTGCGAATTAACTCTGATTTAATTCAGAATTCTGGTGGGCTTTTGGGCTCATTTCTCTTCATCTCCTTAAGGATTGGGCCTGCAAATAAATCAAACAAATAATTAGGACAATGCAGGCTTTTATTCTAAAATGAGTATGGAAATGTGACATTAAATATGCAACATTAGTGACCAATCACTCCCCCTCAACACATGCATATAATAAAAATATACTCAGGCATAGATAAATGGCGCAAATGAAAAACAATCATACACATGTCCATGCCAGACATTACTCATGTCATAAATAAAAGATAACACATGTTCATACATAGACAGCAACATAAGATAAACAACACATGTCCACAAATACATGTCCACAATAAAATACCAAAAAAGGTGTCCAACAAAAAATACAAAATACATCACACAAAATATAAGAAACAAGCCAAGTGAAGTCTCTCCAGAATATCTCTCCCCCTGAATATCTCTCCCCCTTTTTGACATCATCAAAAGGGGAAGTCACTCATCAGCGTTGTCGTCCTCATCATCGTCCTCCTCATCATCGTCCTCCTCAGCATCTCCTTCAGCCATATGTTCATCACCATCCTCATCATCATCAGAAGAAGAAGCCGCCTCCTCTGGATCAATACCTGCAACACCTGGCTGTGGTGGTGAAGAGGCAGGAGGAGCCCTGACAGGAAATGGAGGACCGGAGGAAGGAAGCGGTCGGGCAAATGACGTGGGATCAGGACCATGCATGTTGAGCTTCACAAAGAGTGCCTCAAATTGCGAATCCACGAATCGCATGGAGTCAGCAAAATAAGACATGTCATTGCGAAGTCCTTGAAAACGCGAGTCCATCTCCGCGCGATGTGCTGCATCCGCCGCAGAAATCTGGGTCAGTCGCTGCTCGACCCAAGACTGATGCTCCTGGATCTGAGTACGAAGCTCAGATGAAATGAGGGCCTGAAGATCTGAAGATATGGAAGGCCCGGGAGCGGAGGAAGTCCCTGGGGCAGAAGAGGACCCTGGGGCATGAGCAGGAAGAACAGGAGGCTGCTCAGGGGCGGGAAGACGTGTCCTGTCTTGCATCCTCTTCAAAAGGGTGATATCCAAGTTTACTGATGGTTCAGTGGGAGACTCAGACGAAAGATCAAAACCAGTTGTTTGAGGAGATAAGAGATGAGCATCCCATAAGGCAAATGCCTACCGGGCTTATGGATTTGATCAGAAGCCATGTGTGAAGCTATGAAGCGGGGGATATTAATCTTAATGCCTCTCAGAAGGCAAAAGACTTTCAGAGGAACAGGACCCCTAGCATGACTGTACTCCCCAGACTTGGGTAAAATGTTGTAGAAAACAAATTTAGCTAGGACTTGGGCGGTGAAAGTGAACTTGTTCACCTCCTCATTCCTTACTAAACCGGGTTGTCATCCCCGTGAATCAAAGTGGACGCGGTGAGCGCAGACTCACCGGCCGGATACTCGAAATCATGAAGATCGAAAGAGTATACATCAACTCCTTCATGGGAGAGATGCAACAAATCAGCAAATTTTTCTAGAGGAATGTCAATGTCTCTCCTAGAACTCTAGTAACACGGTTTCCCTCGAAAGCAAAATTTGAATAGAAGTAAGGCACGAGAGAGGTATAAACCGGTTCTCTAATGGCCATAAACTGATCCAATGAATTATTTCTCAAAATATGAGGGATGTTAAGGTGCTTAAAGTCTTGGAGAATAACACATCTCCCAGAAATGATGGTTCTTTTAGATAGGAGGATATACCTATTCTCAGCAAGATCATTTACAAAAGGGCGTTTAGGTCTAGTGGAAGAGGATGATGGAACTACAGATTTCCCTTTATCAGTTCTAGATCTCTTATACATGATGAAATTTTGGTTAAAATTGAAGGATCTAGGTTAAAATTGAGAGATCTAGTTTAACAACAATTAGGGCTTGATCTAAATACCGATGAAACAAAGGATCTTGACAAGAGATAGATGAACATAAAACTAGAGAGCAAGATTTACCAGAAAAAATCAAATTTTTTACCTGAAAGAAGAAATCAAGAACCCTAGATCGAAAATTCCCTGAAAATGAACGAAGAATAGGCCTGAAGATGATGATCCAGTGAAAATCCGAGATTATGGTGTAGGATCTATATAACAAGCAAAACAACACTAGAGGGGGGGGTGAATAGTGTTAATTAAAAAATAACCAATCACTTGCAGAAATTAAATAATCACAAGAGATTAAGCACAGAAAAACAAACGCAAACAGCGAAGAGTTATCCTGGTTCGGTCCTTGTGACCTACATCCAGTCCCCAAGCAAATGCTTGAGATTTTCCCTTTCTTTCCTTGTGTACACCTACAACAAGTGCCTTGTGCACCACTTGACAAACACCCTTTGTCAAATGCACACAACTTCTCTTCCACCAAGAGAACACGCCTTGTACAATCTTCTACACCCAAGAAGACTCCTTGTACAACTTTCTTTGAAATGAATACAATAACTTCCTATAGCCTTGATAAGGATCTGTAGTGGACAAGGTTCTGTATAGGAAGGTTTAACTTCAGAATTCTTCACAAGAGGAAATGGCTTTTGGTGAAGAAAGAAGTTGCAAATTTCAGTTTTCAGGATTCTGGAAATTTTAGCTTTGGAAATCTGATTGAAAGAATTGGTAAATGGCCTTTGGAATAACTTCCCTATTTATAGCTGAACACTAGGGTCAGTTAGGGTAGTTATGGGACCATTTCAGACATTTTAAACGTTGGAAAACGTTGCCAAATGAATCAGATAAGAATAACTATTCAACAGTCAGAAACTGCCTATAGTCGACTAGGATACTGGATTAGTCGACTAGGCTAGGCAAAAGTTCACTATTAGTCGACTAGGTAAGATTGTTAGTCGACTAGGGAAGTGTCTGTTGGAAACAAAAGTTTCTGGATAACTGAAATTAGTCGACTATAACTAACTTGTAGTCGACTTATAACTGTATTAGTCGACTGGATAAAAAGGGTAGTCGACTAATTTGGTTTCAGAAAGATACAGAGAGTTGGATAATTTTGTATCAACTATTAGTCGACTTGGAAATAGAGTTAGTCGACTAGGGTATCTGTTAGTCGACTAGGTAAGAAAGTCAAGTCGACTAATTGGCTTACAGAGTCCAAACAGAGAGTTAGGAGTTTTTGTTCTAAGTGGACTAGTCGACTAGGGCTTTATGTCAAGTCGACTACATTGGGGTAGTCGACTATATCAATAGGGTAAGTCGACTTGGGAAGGTTTATTTTGTGTGTAAGTGATCAAGGCTGTTACAAATCTTTCTAAGTTTACACACCAACTTCCACAAACACCCATAAGCTTCAGTAATCTTCATCTGAGGTAGAGCAATCATCATGTGGTAGTAGTGTTCGTCCATCATCAAAATCTTGTAATTGGAGAGGCTTCAATATCTTGAACTTGTCAGGTTCCAACATTCTCCCCCTTTTTGATGATGACAACATATGTCTATGATGGCTCCCCCTGCAACAAAACTCCCCTGCAGTAACTAAGTTATAAAAAATATTTTGTCCCTGCAGAAAATGTTAGGTTGCACCTGCATGGTTATATGTTAGTATCCATAACATATATATGTCAAAAATCCTTGATTTTGTCACATAGTTGCATAACATGCAGAATTTTCAGAATATGTAACATAAACACATAGATACACAGAAACACATAGATATATAAACACAGATACACATATCACAACATATCCAACACATATTATAAAATTCTCACATAACACATAACAGAGTTTTAACATAACACAAAGTTACACAGATACATATAACACTTAATACTTTTCTCCCCCTTTGTCATTAACAAAAGAGAAGAGACATAGTCTTGAAACATAAACGGACATAGTTTTTAACAAAAACAGAAAATACATAAGTGGTGCAAAAGCAAAAACATAAAGAAATTCCAACGCAAATAGCTTCAATCCTCGGATCCGGGAGGAGGAGGTGGCGGATAACGGATCTTGAGAAGACTTATAATGGCTGATTGAGTAGATTCAATGGAATTCAGCCGAGTCATCATCAAGGGTTGATTCTCAATAATCTGAGATTGAGAATCCAACAAAGCTTGTTGATTAGATTGAAGTAATGCAATCTGGGCAGACATGGAGTTATAGAAAGCATCGGCATATGGAGGTGGTTGAGTTGGAGGTGGATCAGGTTGTGAAGATGTATAGGGAACATGTTGAGGACTTGGTGGATTGGAAGATGGTTGTTGTGGTTCATGAGAAGGAAACTCAGGTAACTTCATCCTATTAATGGCAGCACGATCAAAGAACTCAAAAATCTTGACAACAGTATTTTCAGAAGCAAGATCAACATGATACTTCCGAAAGATTGGAGTTAGAAAGGCGCCAAATGGTAGGAAGGAGGAATGAAACTTGACCATGGTGTCAAATAAGATTTTAGCCCAATTAACGTCATGTCCAGCCATAATAGCATAGACACAGGACGATAATTCCCTTGAGTAGTAATTATAACTACCAGTCTTTGGGCAGATGTTATAGGAAAGGATTCTACCAATTAGACGGGGAATTGGCTTAAGCTTATTGTTGGACATAGGTAGATGTTGGCCGGGTAGAAAAATTTGACCTAAAACATCTTCATCATCCATCACAATATCATCAAGAGTGAGGCCACTATATGGAATGGACAGGATACGTCCAATAGACTTGATGGAAAGCTTAATGTGGACACCTTTAACATAGGAATTAAGAGAGGTAGCATTCTCATTATCTTCATATGCTAAATTTGTGTAGAACAGATATATGAGAAAAGGATAATAAGCTTCCTTAAGTTCAGAAGAGAACATGTTATACAAACCACAATTTCTAAGATATGACATGATATCATAATCATAAAAATCATCATATTTGATATATCTTCCTGGAATAATATCTAGAGTTGATAGTCTAAGATAATCAGCCTCTAGGTGTGGATTTTTCAGAAAATTCCTAAAATCAACAGTGGAGGATGATGAACTGGGAGTAAATTTAGTTTTCTTAGATTTGGACATGATGAAAACTAAATTGATGGAATAGAAGACAAGAACTGAAAGGAAATGGAAGGAATTTGAAGATTTTACCAAGAAATTGGAAGAGGAAGAGATGGAAATCACTGCTGCAGGCTGCGGTTGCTAGGGCTTCAAATGCGCCTGAAGTCGACTGGAGCCTCGGTTGGAAATGAGAGAAAGAGAGAAACCTAGGGTTTGGGTGAGTTAAAGAAAATAATCAAGGGTGGAGATCAATTCTGGAAAGAGATGAATGGATAGGATTAAAACTGAGTGATAACGGATCCTGAACTTAAGTTATTGGGTCGGATTTGAAACAGAAATCCGAAAACAGAAAACAGAAATTTCACAGTATTAGTCGACTTACAGGACAAGACTAGTCGACTAATAATAGGTCTAGTCGACTGTAAATTTTCTATAGTCGACTAATTCTGGACAAATCAGAAATTGAAGTTTCTGTTTCTCACAGGAGTCGACTAGGAAATTTTTCAAGTCGACTAAGACTTTTATAAGTCGACTAATAAGAGTTATAAGTCGACTAACTTGCATAAAAATACTGCCTTAGAAAAAATCAAAAAAAAAAATTGTTTAAAAATCTAAAAAATTACAAATACCAAGATCTCTTCTAAATTTTATAAAGGTATCTTCTTCAGTGGTTTAGTTAATATATCAGCAACTTGATTATCAGTTGATATGAAATTTAAAGAAATATCACCTTTTAAAGCATGATCACGTAAAAAATGATGTCTAATATCAATATGTTTGGTACGTGAATGGTGAACTGGATTTTTAGATAGATTAATAGCACTAGTATTATCACACATAATAGGTGAGTTTGTGATAGTCATGCCATAATCAAGTAAGGTTTGTTTCATCCATATAATTTGTGCACATGCAACACTAGCAGCAATATATTCTGCCTCAGTTGTTGATAAGGACACGGAATTTTGCTTTTTACTGAACCAAGATACTAGTGAATGTCCCAAAAAGTGACAAGTACCACTAGTACTCTTCCGGTCAGATTTACAACCAGCAAAATCAGCATCACTATAAGATAATAAATCAAATGTGCATGACTTTGGATAAAATAAACCATAGTTGACTGTGTTATTTAAATATCTAAAGATCCTTTTCACGGCTTTAATATGTGATTCCTTAGGATTTGACTGATATCTAGCACATAAGCATACGCTAAACATTATATCAGGTCTACTAGAAGTAATATAAAGTAGAGAGCCAATCATACCTCTATAGAGTTTCTGATCGACATTCTTACCACTTTCATCTTTGTCCAAAAAGGTAGTTGTACTCATGGGAGTATTCTTGTGACCAGAATTTTCCATACCAAATCGCTTTAGAAGTTCCTTAGCGTATTTGCATTGGGAGATGAAGATTCCATCCTTCATTTGTTTGATTTGAAGACCGAGGAAGTAAGTGAGTTCGCCCATGTGGCTCATCTCAAATTCATTCTGCATAGTCTTAGAAAATTCTTGACAAAGATCATCATTAGTAGAACCAAATAATATATCATCAACATAAATCTGAATGATTAAGATATCTTTATTAACATGTTTGATAAAAAGAGTTGTATCTGCACTTCCCATTTTAAAATCAGAATTTAAAAGAAAACTTTTCAATCTATCATACCAAGCACGGGGTGCTTGCTTTAAACCATATAAAGCTTTTTTAAGTTTGAAAACATGGTTAGGAAATTTTTCATGTTCAAAACCTGGTGGTTGTTCAACATAAACAGTTTCTTTAATTATTCCATTTAAAAAGGCACTTTTAACATCCATTTGATATAATTTGAAATTCATAAAACATGAAAAGCAAGTAATATATGAATTGATTCAAGTCTTGCAACTGGAGCATAAGTTTCATCGAAATCAATACCTTCTTCTTGATTGTACCCTTGTGCTACTAACCTTGCCTTGTTCTTAATGACTTCACCGGATTCATCGAGTTTGTTCTTAAAGACCCATCTGGTACCGATGACAGGATGATCATTAGGACGTGGTACAAGATCCCAAACATCATTTCTTACAAATTGGTTCAACTCTTCTTGCATGGCAATTGTCCAAAAATCATCCGCACATGCTTCGTTGATATTCTTCGGTTCAATGAGTGAAATGAAGGCAATTTGTGTCATGTAGTTCAACTTGGATCTCGTTTGAACTCCTTGATTTATATCTCCAATCACCAAATCTTGTGGATGATTCCTTACTTCAACAAAGGCTTTCGGTAACTCGGTAGGAATCTCTTCATCCTTAGACAAGTTAGTATCAACAGAAGATATAACAATATTTTCATTAGGAGTATCTATAAGATGATCATCATCATGTGGAGAATCATTAGAAACAAGTTTAGTCAAGGATTCATCAAATTTAACATGTAAAGATTCTTCAATTGTAAAAGATTTTTTATTAAAAATTCTATATGCTTTACTATGAGTAGAATAGCCAACAAAAATACCTTCATTAGATCTAGCATCAAATTTATCTAAAGCATCTTTTGTATTTAAAATAAAGCATTTACAACCAAAAATCTTAAAATATGAAACTTTTGGAATCCGATCATGAAACAATTCATAAGAGGTTTTATTTAAAAATGGTCGAATAAGTACTCGATTTAAAACATAACAAGCAGTAGCAGTGGCTTCAGCCCAAAAGTATTTTGGTAAGTTACTATCCATAAGCATAGTTCTAGCACATTCTTGCAAAGTCCTATTCTTTCTTTCTACAACACCATTTTGAGGAGATGCTCTAGGAAATGCAAAATTATGTGTAATACCATACTTATTACAGAAATTTGAAAAAGATTCATTCTCAAATTCTCCTCCATGATCACTACGAATAGTGACTATGTTTAGAGACTTTTGATTTTGAATTCTTTTACAAAAACTTACAAATTCATCAAAAGTATCATTTTTATTTTTAAGAAAAATTACCCATGAAAAACGTGAATAATCATCAACAATGACAAAAACATATCTACTCTTGTTTAATGAAGAAACACGAGTAGGACCAAATAAATCCAAATGCAATAATTCTAAAGGTCTTTTTGTAGAAACCAAATCTTTTGATTTAAAAGAAGATTTAACTTGTTTTCCTAATTGACAAGAATCACAAAAATAGTCCTTTTTGAAAGCAATTTTTGGAAGACCTTTAACTAAGTCAAATTTTGAAATCTTAGAAATAGTTTTCATATTCAAATGACCAAATCTTTTATGCCATAAAAAATAATCATTATTTGAAGCAATTAGACATAAATTTTCATTTGAAGACATGCATGCTATTGACAATTCATATATGTTATTGTTTCGAAACCTTTAAACAAAATATCTTTCATATTAGCATCATAAATAAGACAAACATCTTTTTCAAACACAATTTTATAACCCTTATCACATAATTGACTAATACTTAATAGATTGTGTTTTAAACCACTTACCAAAAGGACATTTTCAATAAGAGGTTTTGAAAGATTACCAACAATGCCGGTTCCAATAACTTTTCCTTTGTTATTGTCTCCAAAGATCACTGTACCTCCCTTTTTGATTTGAACGGAGGACAATAGTTGCATATGTCCGGTCATGTGTTTGGAACACCCACTATCAAGTATCCACTTTTCTTTGTTAGGTACCTATAAGATAAAACAATAAATATGGTACCCATCATGATAGGGTCCGAAAAAGGTTAGCCTTTAGGAACCCAAATCCAATTGGAATTTGGTTTCCACTTGTTAGTATAAACATAATTCTTAGAATTACACACATCATGTATAAAAGATGCAATATAAACATTTTATCAACATTATTTAGATTCTTAGGAACCCATATATATTTGCATCTAATTCTTTTTGAAATATCATTTCTTTTTACAAAAGAATTGTATGAATTATGAACATGTGTAGATTTTACAAAATTGGTTTTGAAAATCCAATACCAACATGAATAGGTTTATACATTTTATCTTTTGAAAAACCAAGACCAAAATGATTGTTAGACATCTAGACATCTTTTGAGAAGATAATAACATATTTAAATTCTCCTTTCCTTTATTAAATTTATTTACATTTTTCAAAAGATCTTCATACTTAACTTTGAAACTTATCATATCTTTATCTAAAATATTAATTCTAGAACTTAAAGAAAAAGTTTCCTTTTTAAGTAAAGCATTCTCTTTTAAGAAAACTTCATTGTCTCTTTTTAAAGATACAATAACTTTTTCAAAATCTTCTTTTTGAGAACTAAAAGATGATGTTTGAGAAACAAGAATTGAATTATCATTAATAAGTTTTTCATTTTCCTTTATTAAAACTTTATTTCTAATCTTTTCAGATTTGAAATTATTATAAAGTTCATTAAAGGCTTCTAATAAATCATCATAATCTTGTACCTCATCTTCTTGGGCCATGAAGCAAATATTGGCGGTTTCCGTTGCTTCTTCTTCGTCCGAGGAAGATGAGTCGCTATCATCCCATGTTGCTTGAAAGGCCTTCTTCTTCTTGTTGAACTTGTTGAACTTGTTGGACTTGTTGAAAGTCTTGAAGTGTTCTTTGATTTCATCAATGGACAATCCTTCTTCATGTGTCCTGGTTTGTTACACTTAAAACAAGTAGGAATATCGTTAGTATCTTTATTCTTATTATACTTACCTTGTTTTAAGAACCTTTTGAACTTTCTTGAAATCATGGCCATTTCTTCTTCATCTTCATCCGAGTCGTCCGTATCTGAAGTTGTATGGAAGGCAAGAACTTTCTTCTTGGATTGATGTGTTGTTCGTCCTTCTTTCTTTCTTCTATTTGCACTTCATATACCATTAGATTACCGATTAGGTTTTCTAATGTCATAGTTGAGAGATCGTTCGCCTCTTCAATGGCGGTTGTCTTCTTCTCCCATTCCGGTGTGAGTGCTCGAAGGATCTTACGGACTCGTTCAACTTGAGTGTAGTCCTTTCCAAGGGATGCAAGAGTGTTGGTGATGTCGGTGAACCTTGTAACCATTTCGGATATGGTCTCGTTCTCCTTCATCTTGAACAATTCAAATCTGTGGACAAGAACAGATATCTTAGATTCTTTAATTTTATTCGTACCTTCGTGCGTTACCTGAAGTGTATGCCAAATTTGATGTGCAGAAGTGGATGTTGACACACGATTGAACTCTTCTTTGGTTAAAGCACAAAATAGAGCGTTCATCGCCTTGGCATCAAGATTTGCATTCTTCTTTTGATCTTCACTCCAAGCGTTGTAGTTGGTTGTAGGCTTGGTGTACGCTGCTTCTACGATGTTCCAAAGTTCGTAGTTGAGTGACTGCAAGTAGATCTTCATTCTACACTTCCAATAATTGTAATTGGTTCCGTCAAATAGCGGTGGTCGTTGTGTAGAATGACCCTCTTTGAATTGGGATGATTGGAATTCCGTTGCCATCCTTGTATGGTTGTTTGCCTTGAAACCTGCTCTGATACCAAATGTAGGATCTATATAACAAGCAAAACAACACTAGAGGGGGGGGGTGAATAGTGTTAATTAAAAAATAAACCAATCACTTGCAGAAATTAAATAATCACAAGAGATTAAGCACAGAAAAACAAACGCAAACAGCGAAGAGTTATCCTGGTTCGGTCCTTGTGACCTACATCCAGTCCCCAAGCAAATGCTTGAGATTTTCCCTTTCTTTCCTTGTGTACACCCTACAACAAGTGCCTTGTGCACCACTTGACAAACACCCTTTGTCAAATGCACACAACTTCTCTTCCACCAAGAGAACACGCCTTGTACAATCTTCTACACCCAAGAAGACTCCTTGTACAACTTTCTTTGAAATGAATACAATAACTTCCTATAGCCTTGATAAGGATCTGTAGTGGACAAGGTTCTGTATAGGAAGGTTTAACTTCAGAATTCTTCACAAGAGGAAATGGCTTTTGGTGAAGAAAGAAGTTGCAAATTTCAGTTTTCAGGATTCTGGAAATTTTGGCTTTGGAAATCTGATTGAAAGAATTGGTAAATGGCCTTTGGAATAACTTCCCTATTTATAGCTGAACACTAGGGTCAGTTAGGGTAGTTATGGGACCATTTCAGACATTTTAAACGTTAGAAAACGTTGCCAAATGAATCAGATAAGAATAACTGTTCAACAGTCAGAAACTGCCTATAGTCGACTAGGATACTGGATTAGTCGACTAGGCTAGGCAAAAGTTCACTTATTAGTCGACTAGGTAAGATTGTTAGTCGACTAGGGAAGTGTCTGTTGGAAACAAAAGTTTCTGGATAACTGAAATTAGTCGACTATAACTAACTTGTAGTCGACTTATAACTGTATTAGTTGACTGGATAAAAAGGGTAGTCGACTAATTTTGGTTTCAGAAAGATACAGAGAGTTGGATAATTTTTGTATCAACTATTAGTCGACTTGGAAATAGAGTTAGTCGACTAGGGTATCTGTTAGTCGACTAGGTAAGAAAGTCAAGTCGACTAATTGGCTTACAGAGTCCAAACAGAGAGTTAGGAGTTTTTGTTCTAAGTGGACTAGTCGACTAGGGCTTTATGTCAAGTCGACTACATTGGGGTAGTCGACTATATCAATAGGGTAAGTCGACTTGGGAAGGTTTATTTTGTGTGTAAGTGATCAAGGCTGTTACAAATCTTTCTAAGTTTACACACCAACTTCCACAAACACCCATAAGCTTCAGTAATCTTCATCTGAGGTAGAGCAATCATCATGTGGTAGTAGTGTTCGTCCATCATCAAAATCTTGTAATTGGAGAGGCTTCAATATCTTGAACTTGTCAGGTTCCAACATATGGGTCTTGGATTTGAAGTGGATTAGAGTGAGATGAGAGAAATAGAATTTTTGAGAGAGAGGGAGAAAGGGGATCGGCGGAGGAAATGAAGGAGAGAGAGAGAGAGAAAAAGGTCTTTAAATAAATGGGTAGTTGGCAGATTCTCGACGCACGATCGACCGGTCTGGTCGACCGAAAAATCCCGAGAGCTCTGACAGACATAGCGGTCGACCGCAGCGGTCGGCCGAAATTACCCGAGAGCTCTGACAGAGAAACGGTCGACCGCACGGGTCGGCCGGCTACAGAGAAGAATGAAAAATTATTCTTCCAGGCAAAGTCGGTCGACCGGAACTCAGAGCCAGTCAGCCGGTCTTGCCCAAAATCTGTCAGCAGAAAAAGATTTTGAAAATAATATCTCTAACATAATAACAAGCAGGATATAGTCAAAACAAAAAGTTTTAAATCTTCATTAGTTATAATATCAACAAAGTTTACCTAAGACATTTTAATTTTATTTTTTCATATAAAAACAAAGATTTTAGAGATGTTGAAGCCGAATACCCGGTGACGGGTTCTGAACTTCATCCTCGAGATTCCTCTTGAAATGAGTTGAGGTGCGCAATTGCCATCTCTAAGGTATTTGCTTTAAATATGAATTTTAAAATATTTAATTTTTAGTTTTGACAATATGTGAATATAGATATGTGATCAAAACTAGACATGTGGACATTCAAAATATGTGGCATAAAAACAAGAAAAAAAAATTAGAGCAAGGCATATACACAATCAAGATAGAAATGTAGGTTTACACTAACATATATAATGTAGCACAAAGGTAAACTAACAATCCTATGTATTTGTATATATAAACAAAAATAAAACTTTTAAATGGAGAAGTTACCAAACGAGGGCAATCTCCAAAATAGGTGCCTCCATGATAGTGATGCAAGCGCGATGTGATCTTTGAGCCTTGATGCATCCACCACCCGGGCACCGTCTCCCCCTAAGTCTTGGAGGATGAAGACTCACCTGTATCATTTAAGTTTGGTGGGTCTTTTGGTACCCATATTTTCTTGGGTCCTATAGGATTAGTACCGGGGCGAACCCAAACATGTTTATTTTTCATATTATGTTTAGCAAAACAAAACTTTTCTAGATGGCCTTTGCGGCCACAATGCGTGCAAACATAAATTCTATCACTACCATACATATGAGCATGCTTGTGAGTGTGTGCATGTTTCCGTGCATGTGCATGGTGAGTGTGTTTCCCTTGGGTTACTCCTTTGGGAAACCTAGATGCAAATCTATTTAAGTCAAAAGCACATTTTTTAAGAGTTGAATCTAAAGCATCAACTCGTTTTTGTATTTCAACAAAATCATTTTTATTACATGAAGAAATAGAAGTTTTTCCTTACAAGCTAATTTATAGTTTTCAAAATCAATCTTTATTTTCTTAAAAGCCATAGACAAATCATTTTTCTCTTTTTCAATAGTGTTAATTTTATCTTTTAAAGAATCATTTTCTCTTTTTAATTTCTTATTATGAGATTGAGAAATCTCATACCTATGTAGAAGTTCTTCAAAGAATTGGGCTAACTCATCCATAGTTAATTCATCATCATCTATGGAGTTGTCGAGTGTTACCTTAGATGCATCGTCTCCATGTGCCATGAAGTACATGTGTGCGGCGTCGTTCTCCTCTTCGGATTCCGACTCCGTATCGTCCCACGTGGCTACCATAGCCTTCTTCTTCTTTGGGTCGTTCTTGGAGGTGGTAGCTTGGAGTGCGGGGCAATCGGCAATGAGATGTCCGATCTTCTTGCAATGGAAGCAAGGACCGGGCTCCTCTCTTTTCCTTGCAAATCTTCCTTGAGGTTTCCCTCTTCGGAAGTTGCTTTGTCTCCCCTTCTTGTAGAACATCTTGCCCACTTTCCGGATGAGCATGGCAAAGTCCTCATCGCAATCTTCTGATGAGTCTTCCTCGTCATGGATGGTTGGAGTGGCTTTGAAGGCGAGTGCTTTCTTCTTTGGCGCCTCCCTTTCTTCTCTTACTTTCATCTCCATCTCATGTGTCTTCAGATTTCCGATGAAGCCGGAGAAGTCCATCTCCTCCCTATCGTTGAGCTCCTTGAGGGTGGTTGTCTTTACTTCCCAAGCTTTGGGAAGAGCTCTAATGACCTTCCTTATCTTTTGGTCATTATCAATCGCATCACCTAAAGAAGATAAAGCATTTGTTATTTTGGTGAAACGAGTGAGCATGTCATCAATGCTCTCATTCTCAAGCATATAAAAATTCTCATATTGAGAACGTAGCAAGTCAATCTTAGATCTTTTGACTTGTGACGTTCCCTCATGAGTCACAATTAAAACATTCCACACTTCAAATGCGGATTTACAATTTATGATGCATGAGAGGTCATCTTCATTAAGGGCTTGTGTTAATGCATATTGTGCCCTAGCATTGGCCTTATAGTCCTTGGTGGTGTCCTCGGACCATGTTCTCTCATCGGTGAGAGGTTCTATAAATTCTTTTGTTATTGCCCTAGCAACCCTAACTCCTAAGGACTTAAGGAATAGGTTCATCTTGACCTTCCAAATAGGGAAGTTCAAGCCATCAAATTTTGGTGGGGACTTGATGCTAGAAAATCAATTGAAGCCATGGATAATGAAAATGATGCTCAACAAATGAAGAGTGTAACAAATGATATAGCCAAATACAAGGATCTCCCTAAGGTGGTTAAACCAAATAGTAGGGTTAGGCTCTGATACCAATTGAAATCACCTAGAGGGGGGTGAATAGGTGATGGCTATATGAAATATGGCAATAATGCGGAATTAAAAATCTACTTAACAATATGCTCAAATTAAAAGACTTGCAATATAAAAGACAATAAATAGTGCAAGTAATAAAGAGAGTTTGAGTTTAGAGAAAATTGAGCAAACGCAAACACGAGTATATGTTTCTGAGGTTCGAGCCACGCTCTACGTCCCCGCCTTCACACTTGAAGGATTTCCACTATTGTTGATCCCACTGGATCTCCAATACAAGGACACACTTGTCCTATCTCTCGTGATGCCGCAACACCACTTGGAGCACACTAGCTCGCTTGAGGCTGATGCCTCTACAACTTCGCTCAAGAAGAAAGATGATCACACTTGATCACAAATAGCTCACTTAGCATAATCCTATAACCAATATGTAGAAGTAGAACTTGGGATTGTGAAGTGCAAATGACTAGAGTGAAGTAGAGGGATTTGTTCAAGTAGGTGTTTGGAAATTTGGCTTTGAAAATCTTTTCTAAGATGCTTTTGAAAACTTGGAATTTTTGATGTAAATCTTATAAAACTTCTTTTTTTATCATGTTGAAATGACCCACTATTTATAGGGGATGAAAGACAGGACAAAACAGCTAGAGAGATTCGTTGGGGTGAGATCCCAACAAAAACAGTCAGAAAATAGAGCTGTTGGGGTCTGTCAGAATTTCTGACAACTGCCGGTCGACCGGGCGGGTCGACCGTCAACGGTCATATTTCTGACCGTTGAGGGAAAACGGTCGGCCGCACGGTCGACCGAAACAAACAGAGAGCACTGACAAGTGCCCAGTCGACCCGAGCGGTCGGCCGACGTGCACACATGCACAGTCGTGCACGTCGGTCGACAGGGTCGGTCGACCGGTGACTGTCAGATCTGTTAAAACAGATTTTGAAAGAAGAAAAATTTTGGTTTGAAGGATTTTGGTTTAGGGATCTATATATGAGGTTCTAGACCTTATAAAACTAAGAGTATGATCATATATCAATACTCAAACATGTTAGATCATTTTGATAAAAAATCCTTTTTAATAAACTTGTTTTTCTTAAAAACTGGTTTTCCAAAACATGATATTTCTAAAACTAATTTCCAACTTAGTTTTGACAAAATATTCTGAAATAAAGATTCTTTTTAAACCATGAAGCAAACTAAGTGTGTGTGAGTGACAATCCCAAATAATCTACCTCTATCATCTAGGTTTTGACAAAATGTCTAAAAAGAAAAGTAAAAAACAAATCTTGATCTTTTCTTCAATGTCTTGATCCCGAAGCTTTCTACCGTGCTTGGCTTGGGAATGCAAATCTTTAGCGGCGTTCAAACTTGTGAGTCTTGATAGTGGAGCCGTCAAATCAACTTGTTTTAAACCTAAAATTCTTTTAAACAAGATTGTTAAATACATAACTAAATATGGTTTGTTATCAAAAATATCCATCGAAATATCGGGCTAATGGCCTTTGGGCCAACAACCTTGAACCGTGACTTATTTAGATCTATAGATTGACTAATCTAGTTCATATTTGAGGACAGATAGCATCACTCATGTGTAGTATTTATCGGACAATTATTTGGTGAATTGAAACTTGCAAAATAATTACATGTTGATTGATTGATGAGTCGATGAGGCCTAAATTGTCAGGTATTAGTTTCTTATATGTTCAGTGGTATTTGGAGTACTTGATAGTTCTTGATGTTACTTTATTCATATTGAGCATCAAATGTATATAATTGGATCTTAGTATTGTGATATGGGACTTATGTCATTTCATGTGTAACCATTTCAGATTCAGATTTATTTGTGATAAACCTTAGAATATAAATGATTGATCTTGAGGTTGATTGGCTCATGATTGAGATCATATTTTATGTGAATTTATGTGGAGTACTTATCAGACTTGATATTCATGTACTTGATGATAAGTTAGATGAGGATTCATTGTATTCTGAAAGTGTTTTATATATGAAGTTACCTTATTAAAAGATTAATCTTCTGATACTTGGACTGATATGGACTAAGTTAGAATTAGAATTGATTAACATGAGGATTGGTGTTCGTTTCAGAGGATTTTGATTGGTGTTCTGATGAGATTGATGTAGTTGTGGGTATTCCCTATTTTACTTCTGATTATATTGTTTGAGCATTGATGTCTTGTTGATGTTGATTATCAGACGTAGAGGTATCTTAGATTCCATATTTCTTGAGGAGTAGGCGTAGACTGGGTTGACCTGACCTGGTGTCATGTATATACATAATTGACTAGTTACTTGAATTACAGGATCTTGTGTTTGAACTTAATGGAGGTGAGAGTGTATGATGGTCTTAATTAAGATTGGATAGTGATGATTGATTGATATGGATGAATATGTATTTTATATATTGGGACTTGGATATATCGATGACTTTGAGGATCTGAGTTGATTAAATATTTTGCCCGGATTATTCTTTTCATGCCAGCTGGTCATTATTTATTCTGAATATCATGATTTACCTAAAGAACTTGACTGATTGTACATGACATCTACCTGAGAACTATATTGTCCATGTTACCATAATTGCTTAGAAAATATTGTATACGGTAACAACACCCTCATGTTATACTAGTTACATGTCCTGTTATACCGTTATCACGTTCACTGACATTATGTATCCAGTTATACCGGTATTCTAATTACACAAGTTGATACCCACCGATTTATCCCAGTTGTCTAGGTAACATGTAAATTAAATAATCTTGATAAACTAATGACATGATATTAAACAACTTATATTTGGATTGGGGAAATTGATGGAGGAGGCAGCGTCTGTATTTTGGGTGGACCTAGATATAGGTTGCACAACGAAAGATGGTTCCACTGTAGGGTTCTCGGGGGGTGACTGGCACCCCATCCTATTCTTGTTCATGTTATACATGTTCCTGACTACCTTGCCGATAGGGCCTAGTTCAGCGCCAGGAGTCTAGGTCGTGATCCTGCGTATGTACAAGACCCACTTAAAGAATGAACAATGTCTCCAACCGATCAGTGTCAATAACTTAGGACCACGATTGACACATGTGATAGGCATAGTATGGGATGCGTCTATTATAGGTGGCTTTGGTGTTCACTGACATAATAAATAATAATGTACTGTAATTGATTGTCTTTACCTGATACATGTATGTATGTTGGACACCCGATGTTACATCTGACCTGATTGGATATCTGACTATAGTACTGACTCACTCTACCCGGTTGATTTATAAATCGTGATAGACATCTGATTGAATACCTGACTGGACACATACTCTACTGTGTGCTATCCACATTACTGTTTATTTACTTTATTCATGCCATTTCTTATTCTAGTATAATAATTTCTTTATCTACTTTTATGTTATATGCACATGTACTTTCTAGTTTATTCTTACACATTCACTAGGAGTTCTGACTCTCTGGATTTGCATATTCAGATCTGTGGCTATTTATTACTAATCAGGTATTTGGAGAGTATTTACATGCATCTTGAGGAGCAGGAGTCTCTCTTCTTGATTATAGGTATTCCTGATGTTTTATTCATGTTATTCCTTGATTCTCTCTATATCGTATCTAGTCGCCATTTTATATTCTTATTCATATGCTATCATTGTGTTAAATATTTATATGTCATATTGCAGTGATATTGATTATCGCAATAGATTTTATTGCTTGTTCAGGTTACTTTAGGCTTAACGTGTATACGTGGAGTATTCTCCTCGCGTATATACGTTGCTGACTCTTGTCGCGACTCCGTTTCCGTATATTTTGGGAATCGGGGCGTGACACATACATACATAACACATTCATGCAAATAAAACATACCGGACATATGCATATTTCTATATATATATATAGCTATATAGAGATAGACTTGTGTCATCCCGGAAGGATTCGAGCCCAAATCCTTCTCACCGAAACACAACCCTACGACATTCGAATACAAGATCCACTCCGTTGAAGTTGATCTATATTAATTCAAGTATTTATAAACCAAAAATAAAGTGCTTTGAATACTTTTTGCCCATTCATCAAATGGTGTTAAATGGATGGCCGAAAGTAATGAGTTGGTTAGATCTATGTCTTTAGACATACAAATTCTCAATTTGGCCATTTGATCATGATCTAAACATTTAAAAATCCCTATAAACCAATTTTTGTTAGGTTTTAAATATTCTACACCATTAAACTAATCAACTCACTATTTAGGCCATCTGTTTTTTTTCCTACTTGATACATGGGCAAAAAGTATTCAAAAACACTTAATTTTTGATTTATAGATACTTGAAATAATATAGATCAACTTTAACAGAGTGGATTTTGTATTAGAATGTTAGATGTTGGTATTTGAGTGGGAAAGATTTAGCCTCGAATCCTTTTGGAATGACACAAGTCTATCTATATTTATATATGCATACATTGACACATTCACATATACGCACACATATAAAAATGTTTACATATAATACTTGCCTAAATACGCAGATATAGACCCATACACATTGTGAGGAAAATTGCCAATCAAATTTCTCCACACCACGAGTTGTGAGTAAGATTTGTAAGTGAATGAATGGACAGGTGTAAACAATCGCAAACAACAGAGATTTACGTGGAAAACCCGAAAGGAAAAATCATGGGAGAAAGAGAGTTAACTATAATGTGAGAGAATTACAATGAATTTAGCAGAGTGATGGTGCGATTACGAGAAAACCAACTACATGCCCACCTTCAAAATCATGAAAAATATACATAACAATAGTTTGTAATGATAATAAATAGAAATAAAGAAACAAACCTGTCAATACGTCAATGTCAACCTTCTATTCTTGACAACAAGCTAAAGAACGATGAACAAGTTTCAAATATCTCCAAGAGAATGCACTAGCAAAATTAAATTAAGAAAGAAAATATAACATTAAAGAAGTTGTTAGACAAAAGAACCTAATCACCCCTCATCGATGTACGCATTTAGGGCCCACCACTTTATTAAGCCTAAAGAAGTACTCATTGCCAAAGAAAACAGAAGACCTTTCCTTATTAATCAAACACATGATCAATAACCGGCTTCTTTTGCACTCGTCATCTATGGTGTCAGGCACAAAAGAACCCACAAGTATCATCTTCTTCACGTAAGAGACAAAAGGTAATCCATGTATTTGGCCTCGATCTCTTTGAAAGTTGTAAAGATTTTCTGCCACTAGCGATCAGACGATTGATTCACACCACAATCGAGATTATAGAGTAGGGTGAATGTATATGAGATGAGAATGCACAATTGTCACACCCCGCTTCCAAAATACGCAGAAACAGAGTCACGATGAGAGTCGGCGACATATATACGCGAGGAGAATACCTCATGTATACATGCTAAGCTTAAAGTAACCTGAACAAGTTATATAATTACTATGATAAATCAATATCAACAATACATATAATGTCTACACATGATCACAGATGAATAAAGGAATTGATAAAACATTGAGTCCAATATATAAAGAAAATCAAGAAATAACCTGAATAAAAAAGAAGCAAGAATACCAGAATCTAGTAGAAAGAAACTTCGGGTCCTTGCGAAGCGTACGAGCTCATCTACACCTGATCAATGAAATAAAACATCCAATCTGAATGTGCAAATGCAGGGTCGTCAAAAAGTGACCCAATGAGTGTGTAAAATAAAGAGGAAAGTGCATGTGCATATATCGTGTAATCATATGAATGTGACTATAAACTGAAATAAAACTGAAATAATATGTAAACATAAATAGACAGTAATAAGGGCAGTCAATAACAGAATCAGAAGTCCAAATCAGGTCATGAGCACAGTCATGTGTCTATCATAACTTATATGAGTATAGTCTAGTTAATGTAGTCAATTATAGTACATAATAACAATTTATCATTATTAATTATGTCAGCGAACATCAATTATCACACGCAATAGACGCATCTCATACTACGCTTACCACACGTGTCAATCGAGGTCCTAAGTTATTGAAACTGATCGGTGGGAGATATTATCCATATTTTAGGTAGATTTCATACATACCCAGGACCACAGCCTCAGTTTCTTGGCGTTGAACCAGCCGTACCGCTAGGTACTCAGTAACAGTAATAGTAATCTCATAGTGAAAACAGTGAAACAGTAAACAATACAGATGGGATGCCAGTCATCCCCCCGAAACCTTGTAGTGCAACCCTCAGTCGGCTGTACAACCTATATCCTGGGTCAACTCGAAATACATACGTCGCCTCCTCTATCAGTTTCCCAGTCCGAGTGTAAGTTGTCCATTTATATTAATATTTCATTCAGTTATAACAATCATATCTATGTTACTTAGAATATTGGGATGATACAGTGATAGTAATAGTACAGTAACTATAAACAATAATCTTATACAGGTGATCAGTAATAAGAACAGTAAACAGTATCAGTAACCGTGTATACGATGAACAATAGGATTGTACACGGTGTTAGGTCTAGCAATACTTTCCAAGTAAATTTCCAGTAATATGAAACGACACATATCAAGTTTGAACACTAATAAGACAGTCTCCTCTTGAACTAATCAACATCCATCCACTCATACTAGATATAACAGTAATAAATCCATCAACTCATAATCTTGATACAGTCATCGTAAACATCAAATACAATTTATGTCAAGGTAAGTCGGTATAGTAAACCATAAGTTCAATATATCAATAACCAATTCTCTCTTTCTTATTGATCTATTCCAGTATTTATTTTACCAATATATCCATCCACTAGTCACCAATATATCAGAGTCCTATCATAAACAGTCAGCTACATCTAATCATATCCTTACTATCAAATACATTAAAATCGTCAATCAAGATCGTCACACACTCTTACTTCTATAAAGGTCAACCATAAGATCCATATACTGAGGTAACAATCTAACTATATATATGTCTGACCACTAGTTCTGACCAATCCAGTCAAACACATATTTTCAACCCAAAGTTAACTCTACTCCAATTGAGACCACTTATGATCCAAGCTCAAAATCTAGTCTTTTAATAAAGATACATCCTATTAAGGAGTTCACAGTATCTAATTGAATTCCTATCAAAATAATCACCAAACAATTGTTTGATAAATACTCTGCATGAAATATAAAACTTATCTACAAACACGAACTAGGCTAATCACTAGGTCCAGTCAGGTCACATTCTAAGGTACATCACAAATAATCCTGAATATGAAACGGTAAACAATCTACACATGAATAATAGGACAAGAATATCTCAGTGATGACAAAGAATATAAGCATATAAAATCAGGATACATCTGATCCATCATCTGTAGTCTATCTAAACTCTCCCTCGATATGACAATACAAGTCTAATAATTCACTGCACATGTTTAAGATTTACTATTCTACTAATCTGATATGTCCTAAATCTGAGTCAAGCTTTATCCCAATTGTATCCATCAGTAGGCCCAAGTATCAGCTACTGAATAACTACTCCAAGTATCAAGTCGACAATATATTTCCCAGTCTCAAACACTATTACTCTGGCATAGATATCACCGAGGTGAACATGATCATGAACAGTCCTAACATATACAAACGATATCTGAATATGGTAATAATTAAACAGAAGATAATGATAATTAACAATAATGAAAAAGTAAATACTCACATGCAATGACGCGGTTTTAAGCCCGAATCGCTATCTGGTTTTCATTGCACGAACCGGTACGGATCTTCGGATCATCTTGTGGATCAGTTTTCGAATCGCCAGTGTATCGGGTCCATAACGAGTACAAATCCAAATCTCCCGTAACGGGTCCAGATCTTACCAAACAGGTCCATAATCACTGTAACATGCAAACAAGCACACATAAATATATATATATATAATATATATATATATATATATATATATATAATATATATATATATATTATGTGCATACACCTACACATACGGGAGATTCTCGAGTGGGGCTTTTCTCCTCAAAATGCACAAAGGAATTAGCTCAATCAGGGATGAACTTTCCAGATGGTAGTTGCCTGATTAGGGATGAGTCTAACAGTTCCTCGTTGGGGATGAACCTTCCAGACAATAGTTGCCCAACCGAGAATAAGCCTTGAGGGTGACAGTTACTTGATTACGGATGAGCCTTCTGAAGGGCAGTTGCCCAATCATCCTGAAAATGCCCGGAGGTAGATGCTTGTGTTATCGTTCTCGAATGGGGGCTTCCCTCCTCGGAACACACAGGTAGAGGTCTCTGAGTGAGGGAAGCCCTCAGCTACTGAGTTAGATTGGCAATGGCCTAATTAGGGATGAGCCTTTCAAGCGACCATTGCCTAATCAGGGATGAGCCAGAGAGATCTCGGAAGCGAATGCTGATGTTGTCGATCCGGAGTGGAGGAATCCCTCCTCGGACATATAATGATAGATCTTTGAGGAGAGGAGTTGTAGCTTGGTCGTATGAAAGCCGATGAGTAGGTTCCAAAATCCTGGAGAAGGATGTAGAGAAGTGATCGAGAATTAGAATGTGATTTTATTAAATGATTTTAATAAAATACATGAAAGTAGAATGAGATACATGGAGCATTCTTTGCTAGAGGAACTTCCCTGCTCTTGTCGGTAGGGTTGGTGTTAGTCAACCGCTTTGTAATGAGTAATCATGTGTAACGGTCGAGTAGAAGATGAAGCTCTCTGCTGCCCTTTTGTCTCGGATGCAAGACGTATTCTCGAAGGTACCTTGCTGGACAAGACCTTTGAGATACGTGCAGAGGGACCAGCATTGGGTAGTCTGGTGTCCCTTGCAATCAAGTAAAGGGCAGTAATCCTTCACTCCAGGACAGGATCATGTTGCTTCGGTTCCAGATACTTCACCTAGGGTTGATCCTTGATGGCTTCGAAGACGTCCTGGATTGGGATCTTCAGTGGCATGAAGCTGTCATCCACCCTGTAAGCTCGAAGTAGGCTCTGCTGAGAGCTTAGGAACGGACGCTTCCTGAAAGCACCTTGCTCGCGACCTGAGTTGTTGATGAAGGTACCTCCGGATGTGGCTTCAGGTTCTCTCCGTCATTGCCACAGTTGAGAGATTAGTTGATGGAGCTCTTCATTGCTTCATCCAACTAGATGTACAATTAGGCTCAATACATGACCTCACTCCAATGAGTGACATTGTACTTCACTACATGTTTGCACAACGGTGTGGTGACTCGCAGCCTACTGATGAATGCGAGAGTGGTGACATCTTCGCTACACTTGTGCACTTTGGCCAGTTGACTCTGGAAGAAGCTGAATTATGCTTGAGATTGTCGGACAGTCTCATCTTGATGGAAAGGAGGTAGTGGTTATTTTGTTTGAACTTTTGGCAGGAGAAGTAATGAGAGAGGAAGAACTTGGTGAAATCCTCGACATTATGGACCGATCGTGATGGAAGAGAGTAGAACCAATCGAAGCTACTTTTTTCAAACTGGAAGGAAAAATCAAGCACTAGATGGGGTCATCCCAGGCTTAAATCACCATCTTGTCTTGATATTGGTAGAGATGCTGGATCGGATCGCTCTGAGCAGAGTAGTAGTCAAAGGTTAGAATCTTAAACTTCTTGAGAAATTCACATTCCAATATGCCCTCGGAGAAAAGGGAGTTGGATGCATCAGTTATAATGGCTTTGAGTCTGTCATCGTATGGCAGTCTTCCTTCCTCGACTCACTTTTGTATAAGCTTGTCGAGATCTTGGACGCAAATGAACTCTTCAATCTTCCCCGAGTATGATCATGGTAATCCCTTGTGTGGGGATGTGACGAACTCGACCCGTCGTTCGATCGTTTCAACGGAGTAGGGGAGTCTAACCTGCGTCGCCTCTGGCTCTGAGAGTGCTCGTCGGCTTGGGCCTCCATAGCAGTGGGCCTTTCTAGAGATGGAAGTGATCCTCGGGCGTTTTGGAAGGTTGTGATCTGGGTGAGGAGTTGGTCATTTAGACACTTCAACTCCTCCCATTCACGGGTGGTGTTTTCTCAAACATTTGTCGCTTGCTCTCGCTCGTGGTCGAATATGGCCTGCTGCTCCGCCATCTCCTCCTTTATGTCAGCGAACATTTGGAGAAGTTGGGTTTCATACGTTGATAATAGGTGGGTGTCTCCGATTGCCCCCTTTTGAAGGTGCGAAAACAGTCTCTTCCACGATGGGGCTGAGATTGAGGTCGCTTGGGGAAACGATGCCCCCAGTGGTGGCAATGGATTTGCCTTTGAAGGTGGTCCCATCACCGGTGGTCGGCTGCTTTTTCAGGGCCATGGCTTTTTGGAGGATTTCTTTTCGAGGAAGGATTTGGTAGAAGAGAAATCTGATTATTAAGACTCAGATCTCAATGAAAGTACCAGTTTGTAGTGAAAAATTTCGCCATGAGCGATCAGACGGTTGATCCACACCACAAGCGAGACTAGAGTGGGGGTGTATATATGTGAGATGAGATAATGCACACTAAAAAAAGAGACAATTTTTATGTGAAAACTCTTTATCAGAATAAACCACAGGGAGGAGAGGAATTCACTATAATTCGCAGATTAGAAGAATTACAAGAATTATATGCCAAAGATTAATGCTGAGCTTAGCTGAAAGCAAAAGAATCAAAGAGTCCTCTTCTCATTGGAGGAGGTATATCTATGCTTCTGATCTGTTTGCATGGAGGCAGATTGTAGAACATGATCTTCATAATTGCACGATCTGCACGTGTCGATTTGTTGTAACAGTCGCGATTACGGGCGCTTGGTCGTTGGGATTGCATGCAGGAAAATCCGCCTCTGTTCATAACTACCCAGGATGAAGGCATGACACGTTATGAACGTGGGGAAAGATCCACCTGCGTAATAGTCAGCGAAGATCAAGGATGATTTGTTGTCGTAGATGCCTTGCGCGGAGCTGAAGTCTCCGAAATGGAAGAAGCTCCGGGATGACTTGGAGCATCGGGGTTGTTAGGGTGGATGCATCTTTGGGGCGGAGAGTAACTTTAGTGTGGACCAAACTGTCGCTGAGAAGATATAGAGTGACGGAATCTCCTAGTTGCTAGCACGTGGTGTCATCATGTGAGGCATTTTTGACCATCACACACGTCTTGAAGGTGTGAGAGGAGGGTTCAAAGAGTTTGAAAGTGGTCTTGAGAGCGTGCATCATGTGTGAAGGAACATGTATTTAGTGATTTAGCGACTGAAAAGTTTTTCTACTAGGGAGATGGAACTCCATGAGTTTTATGGAATTAGCGAGAAAAATAAAGCAATTCCTTATACTGTTCTCTTGGTCTTTCATTAGTTCTTTAGACACAGAGAGGAGAGAGTAAGGTGCATTGAGGAGGAAGAGAGAGAAGAGCGCGAGGAGGAGATGACACGAGTGGCCCGAATAAGAGAGGGAGAAAATAAGAAATTGCTAATAGTGTTCCCTTGGTCTTTCATTAGTTCTTTGGACGTGAAGAGGAGAGAGAGGTGAGGGTGCATCAAGGAGAAAGGGAGAGAAGAGTGCAAGGAGATGACACGAGTGGCCTAGATAAGAGGGGAAGAAAAGAGAGAAAAACCTAGTAAATGTGAGAGAGGAGGGACAAGGAGAGGGGCACAAACTTATTAATCCTGATTCCTTAGTGAACGTGCACACACATAGACGTATTACACGCCTAATTATATGCGTGTACATAAATACATACGTTCATGTATAAATACATACATAACACATCCATGAAAATAAAATGCACCAGACATGTATATTTCTATATGTATACACATATAAAACACATATATTCACATATATGGATACATACACATATGACACATTCATGTATACACACATATATAAAAATGTGTATATATAATACTTGCCTACATACGCAGATATAGACCAATTCACATATTCACACACACACACACACACACACACACACACACACACACACACACACATTCCAATATAAAAATGCATACACCGATACACACACACACATATATATTCACATATATAGTGACATACCAAAATATAAACATATACATATATATTCACACATGGATGGATAGATACATAGATACAAACAAATGCATGTATACAAAAATACATACATACGTACACATATATAGACACATCACATATACAAACATATATAGTTGCATTTATACACATAGAACACATACACATATATTCACATATAAAGATACATATACATAGAGTCACACACACATATTCACATATACATACACATACACATATGTAGACATATACACATTTCGCATATACAAATGTATATGGATAGACACATATATTCCTATGTCGACATACATATATACTTATTTATAGATGCATGCATGCGTACCTAAATACATATATTCACATATTTAGTAACATACACACAATAAACACATACGCATATATTCATATATATGGATAGATACAAAGATATAAGCACAAGCATGTATACAAAAATACATACATACACACCGAGACATACACACACATATATAGACATATACACAAATATGTCTATATAAACAAAACATGCATACATGTATACAAACATACATTCCATACATTACATTCATACATGCAAGTCCACATCATCTAACTAAATTTTGAAGAAAAATAAAGGAGTGAGCTTAATAAAAAATTGAAAAAAGCATTAAAGTATTGCAATATACATATCTTGACTATCTTACCAAGGAAGGGATGTAGTTTTGTTTCGCAAAGTTAAGCTGTAAAAAAATAGATTTTTAACTATAATTGAGATATTTTTAGGTGGTAAAAATTTAATATAAAACATATTAATATTAAATGACAAATAACTAAGCTCTTGTAGATCTTTCGGAAACACTTCACGAAAAACAACCGCATATCCACCTTCAAAAACCAAAAAAGTATACATAATAACATTTCGTGATGATAATAAATAGAAATAAGAAGCAAACATGTGAAGACATTAATATCAACCTTTTAGTTTTAACTCCAAGCTAGAGAACAGTGAATAAGTTTTGAATGTCTCCAAGTGATCTACACTAGCAAAATTAAATTTAAACAGAAAGTATAACATTAAAGAAGTTGTTTGACAAAAGAACCCGATCACCCTTCGTTTATATTCACATTTAGGGCCCACTACTCTATTAAACCAAGAGAGATACTAACTGCCAAAGAAAACAAACAAAGCAAAACATCTCTCCTTAATGCTCAAACATTGGATAAACAATCAGCTTTGTAGTCCTCATCTATGGTATCAGGCACCAAAGAACCCACAAGTACCAGCTCTTTGTAGTAAGAGACGAAAGGTAATCCATGTATTTGGCCTCGATCAATGTGGAAAGTCTTCATGACTAAGAAGTTAAAGGTCAACCTCCTGCGGTCCAAAAAAAGCAGACGTGTATGCATTGATTGTCCAACCACATTCATCTAAGTGTAGGGGAACTTGTGGTGGGGTTTCTAGAAGACATGGTAGAAGAAAGTATGAAACCAGCTAGTGATAATGCAAGGTGTGGGAAGATCTTAGGGCCTATGGCTATATAAAGTCATAGTAGAGAAGGTCAAAATGCAGGTCTTGAAAGATCTACGACGATGGTTGAAAGAGATCGAAGGCGATTGTGAGAGCATGCATCATGTGTGAAGGGACACATATTAGTAGTATGGTGGTTTGGCGCTTGAAAAGTTGTTCTACTTGGGAGATGGAGCACCATGAATTTTATGAAATTAGGAACAAAGTAAAGCAATTGTTCATAATGTTTCTTTGGTCTTTCATTAGTTCTTTGGACATGGAGAGGAGAGAGGAGTCGGGCATTAAGAAGGAAGAGAAAGAAGAGCGCATAGAGATGATGACACGAGTGATCCGCAAGAGAGAGAGAGAGAGACGAAAGGAAAAGAAGAGGTACGAATGTATTAATTATGATTCTTTAGTGAACGGGCATAGCTTAGCTCTGCAAGTTCAAGTCTATAATAATCCTTTACACGCATAATTATACATGTGTACATAAATTCATAAATACATATATAAATACATACATACTTTATAACACACCCACACAAATAAAAATGCACCAAGACATATATATGTTTCTATATGCGCGCGCGCCCGCACACACACACATGTATGTGTGTGTATATTTATACACATACACATACATATACACATATAAATATATATACACACATATATAAACATATACACACACACATACACACATATATAGACTTGTGTCATTCCGGAAGGATTCAAGGCCGAATCTTTCCCACTCAAATACAACCCTACGACATCTAAATGCAAGATACATTCCTTTGAAGTTGATCTACATTATTTCAAGTAACTTAAAATCAAAAATCATGTATTTTTAATACTTTTTGTCCATCCATCAAGTAGGCGCAAAGTATACGGCCGAAATAGTGAGCTGGTTAGTTTAACGATGTTGAATATTTGAAATCTAACAAAAATTAGTGCGTGAGTTTTTAAGTGTTTAGATCATGATGAAATGATCGGATCGAAAATTTGTATGTCTAAAGATGTAGATCTAAGTAATATGTTATTTTCAGCTGTCTATTTTGCGCCTACTTGATGGATGAGCAAAAGTATTCAAAATACATGATTTTTTATTTTTAGTTACCTGAAATAATATAGATCAACTTCAACGGAATTGATCTTGCATTCGTATGTTGTAGGGTTGTATTTGAGTGAAAAGGATTCGGCCTCTGTATGTATAAAGTTTATAAAGCTAAAGCTTCAAATAATATAATCGAGAGAGAGATGATAGCAACGATGGTCGGGTTTCTAGGGGTTTTCTTCCCGACAGTAGAGAAGGAGACCCAAGTCAAGCTACATGGGATATCCCCTCCTCCGTGAACATGAATGACACACGGCCCACTGCTATAGAAGACAGGGATAATAACATGATGGACCAAAATTAGGCCTTAGTGTAGACTACAAAATAGAAGTACACACCATGTTGACAAGGCAAGTAATGCAAGCACCATCCACAATTAGAGTAAGGCTAAGGAGAGAGTATCCAATGCTCCTCCAACACCAATAAATATGCAACATTCCACGAATCAAAGGTATCACAATCCCCCTCCATCTAGATCCGCTCCATGGTCCTTTACCCCAGGGCTCGTGTTGCTTCTTGAAAGGAATTCTAAGTGCTAAGGAGGAATCTAAATGATGATTGTAAGCTTGACTATGTGATGAAGCCTGAGCAAGATGTCGATGGAAAAACTTTTGCAAAAATTTCTCAGGTGGACATAGATGAGAATGTATAGCGATGGTGTAATACTCTTGTTAGCTATGTCCTGGGGAAAACTCTTACTATGGCCATTTAAAAGCCTGTCTTTCAAGGCTTTAGCAGCCCAGTTGCTTTTTGAAATCTATTCTCAAGGGAACTTATTCTTGTTCAAGTTTGGTTCTGAGGAGGAATGCACCAAGATCTTGCAAGGAGGATCGTGGCTATTTGATGGGTAACTTATCATTCTTAAGAAGTGGACACCAAACATTGGCTTCGATATAGATCTTATCTCTTCTGTTCTAGTGTGGGCGAGGTTTCCCTCTTTGCATTTAAATTTTGATCAAAGGCTAATCTCAGCAAATTTGCAAATGTTATTGGTATTCCTTTATCTTGATAAAGCAACAACAAAATGGAGCTAGGTTAAGTTATATTAGAATTTTTTTGTTGAATTGAGTGCTTCTAAGCCACCTTCAAAGTTCATTGATCTACAGCTTGAAGGATAAAAAGCAAGATCAAATTCTGGTGGTATATGAATGGATTCCCCTCTATTTGCCTGAAGTGTGCAAACTTTGGGCATCTCACTTATCAATGCGCTGTCAAAGAGAAGTGGTGCATAAAGAGACTCCTGTTACTTGAGGCTGTCATACACTCTGATGGAGACAAATGATGAAAAGATAGAGATGGAAACATGTGACACTCACAAGACCAGTGTGAAGATAGGAAGGATGCTACCAACATAGATCAGTCAGTACACATTAAGCACCAAGTGTTGCAGGAAAATCCTGTCAGGATAAAAAAATGCCTCATATTCAAGCCAATAAAGATAAGGGTGTAGCCAAAAATGGTACCAGTATAGATTCTTATAAGGAAGAAGAGTTGAATTCTATATAAAAAAAGTAATAATGAGAATAGTAAAAAAATATATCAGAAGTTATAAAGGAATTAGGCTTTCAAATAGCAATGCACAACCCTGAGTGGCAGGTTGAACTTGCAAAATGCAAGACTGACAAATCATGCAAAAAGAACACCAAGCAGGTCAAACAGAATATTACTTCTCTGGATACCCTAAGGAGAAGTAATAAGAGCACTAAAGATACATATTCAAAAAACACAAATGAGTATTCTCTTATGAACTTGAAAACGAAAAGAACAAATGCGAGGGGACTTCACTGCCTTGTCAAATAGACTTTTGACAAATTAAGAATTTATGTGCAGCTATCTTAATGTCGTCGGACAATCTTGACCAAAAATAGAGTGTGGTAATCAATACCCTCTCTATGTTTGGTTTTAGAAAATCCATCACATAAAGAAGTT
>JAVJIF010019950.1:85000-92360 GCA_038442645.1 Agave tequilana | reverse complement strand
GCTATAAGAGTTTATGTATAATTTTAAACCTTTAGGCTCCTGAAGTAGAGAAGTTGAACTGTAACCCACTACCATCCAGTCTGCAAGCTAATGAAAATTAGATAATGAAAAAGAAACACACAGTTCATAGGTCCAGTATATCACACCCTGTACTTCTTTGAGTGTTCACTGGTAAAATATTATATAGATTCATTAGCCAAAGACTTAAAGTTAACACTGCACCCACATGACAATCACAGAATCCAGGACGTGTGAACGTACACAGTGCAAACCTCCAATAATTACTTTACAATTGATAAAAAAGAAAATATAAGGAAAATTGTCTTGTAGACATAGATTAACTAGTCTTACACAAGTAGTGGCTTGAAACCAAGGTACCATGGTTATATCACGATACAGCATACATAAGCTAGCAGGTGTTTTTTATTTCCATTAACATTTCCTATAAGCTCAGTAGATTTATGAATAGTTCCAAATATGAATTTCAAGACCTAATCTTGCAGAAATGAGAAAACCTAACTGAAGATGGAGATAACATATGCATTCTTCACATTGGAAGGATAATATGATAATGCAACTGCTTTAAGTGGCCTGAAATGCTACTAGCTCCAATTCTATACAATGTAAAGTTTCAAACATCATTCTACTATTAAACAACTAAACTCGAGAAACTGAGTATCCTGATTACACCTTGATCCCCATAAGCACAACAAATTTTAATCGAAATCTATCACCAGACAGTCGAAGCATGTGCCTCCGAAATAGATTTTGTCCACCAATCTAATTTCAAGGTCTTCCATTGATTTTTCAATCATAAATTCAAAAGGTTATATAGTAGAACCTCTCAGGTGGTTTTAATTTAAAAAAGAGCAAACAGTTTTGTCATATAACATCCATTACTTGCACTGATAACATAGGGAAGTTTGAGTAGCATCCTTGAAGTGAAAGAACTTATTTCAAGCTAGCTTCCTGACACTATTAATTGGTATGAAAAATGAATGTAGCATCCTATACTAGATCTACAAACAATGGTGGTGATATACAGACAGAATGATTTTTTTTCCAAAAGCATGATTTGGTAACCACATAGATTTGACTATGATTATTTGAAAAAGAGAATAACAATGCATTTGCATATTAAAATGACATCTTATAAAATATGGAATGTCTTCATACAAATCTCTACCTCCTTTACCATCCTTTTCAGGAGAGTATACAATCCTTATCATATTCAATGGCCTCTCCTTCACCTCACCTGACCAAAGAGTCCTGATAAGGCTAGATTACCAGATTGATGCTAGGACTGCAATCCAGGCTGGGCGACGAACCTGACCAAAGGAGAACCTAGCCTTGATATCAATTAGAACTTACGCTTGCTGAGGGTTGGATGGGATCAGCAAAAGTTAACAAGGCCCTAGCAAAAACTGCGTCAGATCCAACCAAAACAGTGATAACCTGACCCACCCCAGACCCGATAAGTGATGGCTTACAGCTATTGACTGGGTTTGTCTGATTCCCTTCTCCTGCCTCACTAGTCACGCAGCCACTACACTTCCTCTTGCCTTCTCTTATCCTTTCTCACCACTACCAGCGTCTTGCCATCTCGATGCACTTTCTTGCTATTGCCTCCTAATCGTGATCTCCTTCCCACCATCATGCCCTCCCTTTTCCTCAATTCTACATGCCTCCTCCAACTTCCTTTATTTTCTTTTCTCCACCTTGTGGCAGCCCACCACTGCCCTGCCAACATTCTTGTAATTAGCTCCTTTATTGGAGAACCGAATATCTCATTAATACAATTGCAGGAAAATAATTGAGAACCTTACTCATCTACAAAACTTAATCATAAGCTTTTGGTAAGAATGACAACCTATGTTTCACATTTTCTAATGTATATTTCATGTTTCTGAAAACTTCTTGCACAGACCTATCCTTTACTCTTCTGGACAGCAGATTGTCTGTCTGTCACATTCTACCTTCCAAAATACACATGAGAATATTTTTACTCTAGACTTACTCCAACTGGAGCTTCCTTCAACCATTCAACAATACCATTAGAGATTTCTCGTTTGCTTGATGCTTACAATCAACATTTTAATTTGTCTTTCATGGTGCATAAAGAAATCTTGTATTATCCTCACATAATGATTTCAACAAGCTCACCTCAAACAACGGTCAGTTGTTCATTGTAACAACTGAAGTAAATAGTGGCAAAGCTGGATTAAATGTCATGATTAGCTATATTGCGCCTGGCTACATAACTGGATTAGCCTTAATTTAGTTATTCTGGTCAAACCTTGGTACTCCATTTACTCTGTCGTCTTTTTATCAAATCAAGTCAAAACCAAAGAAAAGGTGGATGTCCATGCAACTTATCTATTCTGATATTTATAGTAGTATTTTTCAACATATTCCTTTTAATCTATTTTTATTGCAAACAACATGGGATATATCTTGAATCAAAATAGAAAAATAAGAAATAAATACTTGGATTAAGTGTATGAGTTAACCACTTGAACCATTCATTCCGTATTCCATTACTAAATAGAGTCCTACTACATGATCAAGTAAATAGATTAGCAGAACTAAATTCTCTGAAAACAAGAACACAATGAGAAATGAACATCGAGAATGCAATTCAATTCGTACATAAAATTGGGGGAAATTTATGGTATTGCCCCAAGATTCATTTCTTCTACGTAATTCCCTATCTTATCTTATTGCCTTTCTATCTGCATGTCTATATCATCCCTGTTTCACTTTGAACCATAAACTAATGTGACCAACGATATCCTTTCATTCATAATCCGCCACAAAACTTAATCGCCAAAACTTTTTAACAAGAATGGGCATGCATTGTTTTCCCCTTCCAAAAGCTTTATACTCAAACCTATTCCAAATACATTTCTAAATACCCATACATTTTGAATTCTATACATAAATTCGAAGTTTACCAATCAAGCAAGACTTAGTTTTCCTACATAATCACTTGACTCATACTCAAAAAAGCTTAAAGTAACAAAATAACAAAACTATATTCGACAAAAACAACAATGCAACAACAGAGGAGCACCAAGAGCGACTCACCTCGACGGCTCCGGCGAGAACGATGATGTTCCTGGCCAGCTTCCTCGATTGGAGAGCCCTCCTCTTCACCCTCTCATGAACAGAGGCCTCCTCCTTCGACAGATGCTGCAGCTTCTTCTCGAAATCCTCGTTCCTCGATCCGAACACCCCTCTCCAGATCCTCGACAGGACTCCTCTCCTCTGCTTCTTCGCCGCCACCGCCGCCGTCGCGCGACGCGTCCGTGTACACGCTCCGATCGGACGCCGCTGGACTCGCTGGATCCTCCCCTACCGCCTCCGCCATTTCCTAAAACCAGGACAAAATCGAATCAAGCAGTCAAGAAACCACGAAATCGAGATCAGATCTACAGCGATCTGAGAGAGAGAGAGAGAGAGAGAGAGAGAGAGAGAGAGAGAGAGAGGACACCCACCGATCTTTGAAATGGATCGGATCTCGACGGAGAGAGAGGAGAGAGAATAGAGAGACGAAGAAGCTTCTTCTTCTCTTCTTTTGCTCTGTTCGCAAGGCTTCCCTCCTATTTTGAGGGGCGCACGAGCGAGGAACAAACAAATATCAAAAGGAAAAAAGAAAATGTTATCTCAAAAATGGGAGAGAGAGAGAGAAAAGAAGAAAAGGGTTTTTTTTTGTTTTTTTTTCTCGAACGAATATTTGAGAACGGGTAGCCCTTTGGAAATGCCCGCGGCTTTTTATTTGTAAAATGCTAGTTTATTATATAGTTACTAAGCCCAACTATTTCACACTGAAGTGGGGCCCATCCTAGCTAAACTGTAGGGCCAGTCTCTGCGTTATTTAATTTTTAACTTTATGCTCTACTTTTGTACTCTAAATGATGAGACTTTGTCGCCGCATAGTGCGGTTCTGGAAAGTTCTTGTGCCCAATGGAGGTGAGCCAGGTTGAGGTGGGGGCCACGTCCGGATTAGATGGATGCAGGTGGCTCATTAGGTGGCCCAGTTTCTTGTCTCGGGGGCTTAAATTAAGCCCCCAGGATGGGGTTCGGTTCATGTGTGTGAGCCACACACACATAAATAAGAGGACCAATCACGCGTTGACACGTGTATTAATCCTCTATAATATGTTATGTGTGTGGGCCTCACACACATATTATAATAGATTATAAGAGTTCCAATCCACGTGTCAACGCATGATTGGTCCTCTTATTGTATGTGTGTGTGGCTCACACACATGAACCGAACCCCCAGGATGTGTCCATTTGTTAGATGACAAGCACCGGTTGCGGGGGACAGATATCGCCACCTTCAACAATAATAAAGGCCCCTATAAATTAATTAAGACACACCCGAAATTAATAAAAGTTTCCCAAAAATTTTTAAAATGGTCAAAAGATTATTATCTTCTGCTCCTCTTCCTCTTTCCTCTCACCGGCGAACCCTCCTCATCACCGACGAACCCCCCTCCCCTTCTGACGAACCCCCTTCACCCTCCTCGGCGAACCACCTCCCCTTCCTCCGGTGCCCCCCCCCCCCCCCCCGACCCCCCCTTCGTCTGAGGGCGGGGGCGGGCACAGGGGAGCCCCGAAGGAGAGGGATCGGGATAGCAGGGCCGTAGGGGAGGAGGAGTGGGGAGTTCGTGGAGGTCATGGGGAGGCCGGGAGGGAGAGATTGGGTGGGGGAGGGGGGGAGGGGGATCGTCGCCCGGGGAAGGGGTGGTGCAGAAGAAGGAAAGAGATGGAGGAAAGAGGAAGGAGGAAGCAGAAAGAGATAGTTTGGACTTTTTACCATGGGTGAAATGGGAAAAAAAATAATAGCACACTTGTAAATTTAAGTGCGGTTATTCACACACACAGAATTGCTTAACACAGTCATATACTTAATACACTCACAAAATTCTAGACACACCCCTCACTTTTCCTAAACTACCATTCATAACTCAAGTCAAAATAAAGTTTCAAAATATCAATTATGCCCTCTCTCTCTCTCTCTCATCAGAAAGCTCCCTACCTCTCTCTCAATTCTCTATGTATGGCTCTCAACATTCTTAATTACAATTTCTAAATTTGAATGTTCGACATTCATTGATCTCTTGTGTTTTATTTGATCCATTACACGGCCATTTGGGCTCCTTTTCTTGAAAAAAATATTAAGTGGAGGAAATTTACAGTTTAGAGACATCTTCTTTCTTTGCAAAATTTCTCCCGAAGAACAAGATGTTCTTTCATAATCTCTTACTCTTTTAATTATTGTTGCAGTTGTCTTCTCCTGTGAATTACACAGCACAAAATGTCACTCATTTTCATTTTTTCTTATGGTTTAATGACTAACTCCTCATATTTTGTTTAATTAAAATAATAAATATAATCTTCATATAGTACTTAAAGACAATTTAGAAATTATATAGAAGTAAAAGAAGTACTCTTGAGAAATCAATCTATGGGTCATAGACAAGCTCATTGAACTTTCCATTCTCATCATTAGGGAAGACGTGAGAACAAACAATATTATCAAATATCCATAATCAACATAAAACACTTTTTTTAAGTAATGTTTGTCTTTATATATATATATATATATATATATATATATATATATATATATATATAGAGAGAGAGAGAGAGAGAGAGAGAGTAATGATCTATTGAGAAAGGTAGCTTACATGAGAAGATGAGAAAGGGGCATTAGAACCGTCGAATTAGTTTCTAAGTGATTGAGATTAGATTTGAAGGAAATAAAACTAAAACCCAAAAAATAAATTAATCAACCCAAAACTAACTTAATCAACCCAAAAATTAATCTTAACCACCCAAAAATAATCCTACGGCTCTTGTGCTCCCTTCTCATCTTCTCACCTAAGATAACTTTCTCACCGGATCGCCACTATATATATATATATATATATATATATATATATATATATATATATATATATATATATATATATATATATGATGATGAGAGAGAGAAATGTAAATCAGCTGACACATGAGGCAACTCCCTCCTATGTCGCACTCAAAACTCAATTTCCCGAGTGAATTTTCAAGATCGACGCACATTATCATCTTCATATTCTAAGATATACACATATAAAAAATAAAGTGTTTTGAAGTTCGTTTACTTGTTGATCTAATCGTTCCATTTTGCTCTATTGTTAAAAAAACCGTTAATATTTGAACCCAAAGAAAATGGAGTAAACAAACTTCAAATCACTTTATTTTTTATATGTGTATATCTTAGAATATGAAGATGATAATGTGCGGTCGGATCTTGAAAATTCACTTGGGAAATTGAGTTTTGAGTGCGACATAGGAGGAAGTTGCCTCATGTGTCAGCTTATTTACATTTCTATATATATATATATTATATATATATATATATATATATATATATATATATATATATATATATATATATATATATATATATATATATATAGAGAGAGAGAGAGAGAGAAATGTATATCAGCCCGCGGGCTGAGAGTACTATCTCAGCCTGCGGTGACGTGGCTCAATTTGTCACCTCACTGACTTGCGGCCCGCTTTTAGGTAGAAGTTAAATTACCAAATACCCCTTATGATAACTTTTCCTTATTGTTTATTATTATTTTTCCCCCCTTTTATTTTTGCCGCTCTTTATAGGATATAAATTACTTTTCGCCCTATTTCTTTACCTCTTTTTTGAAAGATCTAGTTTCTCCTTTCAGCCTGCGATAAAATTTTTTTTGAAAATATAAAATCTTTCAGATCAATTTTTTCAGCCTGCGATAAAATTCTACTTTATAGTTTAATTTTTTTGTATATAATGTAGTCAGAGTCTTTGGTCACATTGTACATTTAAACTGCGACCTTAGTCAAAGTCTTTGGTCGCAGTGTACATGGTGAAATGCGACCAAGGTCGCAGTGTTGTTATTGATAAAGATGGCCAGCAACTGCAATCTAGCGTTGCATTACATGGACTGCGACTTTGGTCGCAGTACGTTAAGTAATTAATTTTTTTGTATATAATGTAGTCAGAGTCTTTGGTCGCATTGTACATTTAAACTGCGACCTTAGCCAAAGTCTTTTGTCGCAGTGTACATGGTTAAATGCGACCAAGGTCGCAGTGTTGTTATTGATAAAGATGGCCAGCAACTGCAATCTAGGGTTGCATTATATGGACTGCGACTTTGGTCGCAGTACGTTAAGTAAGTGTTGTTTTATTAAGTGTTGTTTTTTGGATTAAGTCATTTTTGAATCTAAATGAAAAATGAAAAGTTGTCTGTTGCCTGATGCGACTTGGAGTCAGTCCGTGAGACGCGACCTGTCATAAAGATTTTATGAG